>JAMWET010001473.1:0-57816 GCA_024036415.1 Prochilodus magdalenae | reverse complement strand
TTTTCCTTCGTCGAGGGATCAGAAGACTCTATTGGAGCCTATACGGTTGAGCTCGACACGCACGCGGGGTTTTAAGTAGCCAGTACTATGTGGGGGTTTTGTAGGCTGTTGACGCCACTCGCTGCTCACATTATGTGTCTTTGTGGGACGCAGCACACGGTGTTGGACCTTTCACGTAAAATGGCAACACCATGCAGGAACCTAGTACGCAGGACCCATTACTTGACTATCATGGAGTGACTCAGAATGGCAGCGGGTCATCTTCAGTGATGAGTCCTGCTTTGGTCTTGGTGGAGGCACCGTGGTCAGCACTGAGATGAGCGATTTGTCGTCACACATCCAGAAGACCTGATGTCACTCCACCTCCATCCCTACCTCACAATCTGCAATTACTTTTGTTTTTGCATCTTAAAACCTGATCACTAAAACCAGAATAAAACTACTGGAAGAACAGGTAAAAAAACCCTCACTTTTAAGCCATGCATGTACCCATGAATTCTGTCCCGTCTAAGGCCAAACAGATACAGCAGGATGTCTTTTATAGCAGTCAGATTCAGATACATGCTATGTTTTTACTTTTCTTTACTAAAAAAAAAAACATTTCAAAAATGTCTGATGCAGTTTGTGGACATGTAAATATGGTGCTTTATGTTTTGTCTTGACAGATGATTGATGGGTTCCAGATGCCAGTTCTGTTCCTGCTGTGTGTGATTCTCTGATCATTCTGCTTGTGGCTGTCCTAACTTACCTAAAGACATTCTGACACAAATTAATAAGTTTTGTCATAGTCATTATTTAAAGGCATAATAAGAATATCTTTAAAGTCATAATTCTATAATATTTAGAAAAGTTTTCTGAAAGTAATTTTAAGTGTTATTGTTTTTACAGTTAAGAAAGGTAATTGTGTGTTGAAATAGTTGAATTTTTGCCCAATATGTTTTTTTTTCACAAGTTATTGTATGGTGTTTCATTTTCTTAGTGTAAAAATCACTTTCATGTATGTTAATCTACTAAAAAAAATGCTGTAAAACATTCCTATTAAAATCATCTATAGGTGTACCTTATCACTGTATTTTAAAAAAATTTTTAACACCAATTGTTTTCACTTCAAATGAAAAATGTTTGATGATTTGCGGGTTTTTCCATCTGTTCTTTAAGGTTCGCTATGAGTATGCCACCTGAAATTTCAAGTTGCCACCGTTTTTCCATCTGTCAAAAAAATCTTTTAATGTAAGACTATTTTACTAATGACCATGTTTGGTTTGTTGTATAATATCTAACATTTATCCACTTGTATTCGAACGGCCCGCGGCTTACAAAGGACTTCCCCACCCCCATTCATGTACCATAAAGCTTCAAGATATATAAATAGCACCCCCAGGAATGTGACAACTCTAGTCTCATTGTCTAATGAATCATGCTCTGTAATTCTGTAAAATTAAAGAAAGTCTTGATTACAGTGTTTTGGGCCAAAAGAGGGAAATATAGTGCTTGGGATAACCCTATTGCCATAATTGACACAGCAAATCCACAGATTAGCACATGTGATCATACAGAGCATGGTCTATTCTCTTCAGTATGGTTCCATAAGTATGCATCAGAAGTAGTTCTACGGTGTCTATTATGTCAAGCCAATAACACTGCTGCAGGTGCATCAACATCTGTAGAACACACACCAGTACCTCCAGGAGCATTTAATGGATGTTGCAGGTTGATCATATAGCAGTTCCACCTTGCCAAGTTAAGCAGGACAAGCTTTTGCAGGACAATTTTCATTGGATTGAGGAATATGCTAACAAAAAGGAGGTTTCCCTGCATACAGCTGAAGTGCTTGTTCAAGAATATATCCCACGTTAACGAGTGCTGGACGTTATAGAATCTGATGAAGGCACACATTTCACCAGAAAAGGACAAGAGGTTACACATGCAATAAAAAGTTCACTGTACATAATGTGCAGTTAAGCAGTCTGTAATGTTCTGGTGGTCAGTCTGTACAGTTACAGCAAGGTTTTTTTGGTAATGTTCTTGGTGGTATCAGTCTATGTACATAAAAGCAAGTCTGTAATGTTCGGTGGTCAGTCTGCTACAGTTAAGCAGTTTGTTAATGTTCTGGTGGTCAGTCTGTACAGTTTTCAAGCAGTCTGTTGTTGGTTCTGGGGGTTCAGGTCTGTGCAGTTAAGCGGTCGGTATGTTTTTCTGGTGGTCAGTCTGTACAGTTTAAGCAGGTCTGTTGTGTTCTTGGGTGGTCAGTTCTGTGCACTGTGTGTAAGCGGTCTGTCATGTTTGTTGTGGGGTTCAGTCTGTACAGTTTTCAGCAGGTTCTGTTGGGTTCTGGTGGTCAGTCTGCTGCGTAAAGGGCCACTCTAATGTGCTGGGTGGTCCAGTGCTTGTACAGCTTTAAGCAGTCGGTAATGTTTGTGGGTGGTCAGTCTGTGTCCCAGTTAAGCTAGTCGGTGGGTAATGGTATGCTGGTCAGTCTGTGTAGTTAAGGCACCTCTAATGTTCTGGTGGCAGGTCCTGTACAGTTAAGCAGGTTTTAATGTTCTGACTGGTCAGTCTGTGGCTAAGCAGCTGGTCGCAAGTTTCCGGTGGCTCAGTCTTTGTGGTTTAAGCACGTCCCGTAACATGTTTTTTTTTGTCTTACTGTCAAGTCCTGGTCCAGTTAAGCAGGTCTTTAATGTTATACACAAACCCGGATGCCAAAAAAGTTGGGTACACTAAACAAAATTGTGAATAAAAAACTGAATGTAATGATGTGGGATTGTTATGGTGCCAAAACATCCTAATATTTTATTCAGGAATAGAACACAAATCCACAGATCAGAAGTTTTTTAAAACTGGACGGAGAATGTATCATTTTTAAGGGAACAAAATATGTTGGTTAAAAAATTTTCATGGGCTTGTCACCAAAAATCCCAAAAAAGTGTCGGGAACACAGGCCCATTTTTACCCCACCTTGTGTGGCATCCCCCTCTTCTTACAACACTCAACAGATGATCTTGGGGGAGCAGTAGGGGGAGGAGACCAGTTTCGCAAGTTTAGAAATAGGGACCTGCTTCCCCATTTCATCTGTCGCTAGCGAGTATCTACAGGCCTTCTAAATCTGTTCGCATTCGTTATGTGGACTCCTCGTCTCTCTGTTTTGCACCCTTCCTCTTGATGATGCCGCCAAATCTCCTCTATAGGTGGAAAAGATCTGGATGTCTGCAGGCTGAGCCATATTTCAGTACCCGGAATCCTTCTCCTAAGTAGCCATTGATGATTGTGATTGCTGCAGAATGTGGTTGGCCATTATCTTGTTGAAAAATGTCTTCACCCCCTGAACAAGACCTTTCATTGACGTCTAGATGCGTTTTGATAACAACCTTGGGTTTTGTCCCTTGTCCTCTTCTGGTCCGGGATTTAGCATGGCGTCCCATTGTGTTCCATAAACGAACTTTTTAAAAATCGGGACTCATCTGACCACAGAACAGTCCTTCCATTTGTGACCAAGCACTCCATTTTAAAAGAGCTTGTGGAGCTTGCTTAGAAATTGCTTCCTTTTTGCACTGGAGAGTTTCAGCTTCTTGGCAGAGGCGGGATCGGCACGATGGATTTGTGTTCAACTGACGATGCTTTTGGAAGTATTCCTGAGCCCATTCTGTTATTTCCGGACAGTGGCATTCATAGCTTTGAGGTTGCAGTGACGTTTAGGGACAGTGCGCAGTCACAAAGCATCCAGTTAGAGTTTTACGGCCTCCCTGGACCCTTTCCACGCACCAGCAATGTGCCTAGATTCTACGAATCTTTTGATGATGGTTATGCGTATTTAAAGGCTGATGATGTATAACTTAAACGTCTTTGCTTATTTTTTATCTGGTTGCTCGTGGACACCATTCTTGGTTATCCTTCTGCGCGAACAACGGTGGAATTGGAATTTGGTGGTCAGTCTGTACAGTTAAGCAGTTTGTCACTCTCTGTTGCTGTTTGCGTGGTCCAGTCTGGGTTTCAAGCAGTTCTGTAAGTGCCTCATGGTCATCACGTCTCTTGGGTTTATTTTAAGCCACGTCTGTAATGTTTCTAGAGTGTTCAGTTCTGTGGGGTAAGCAGTCTGTACATGTTCTGGTTGGACTCATGTCTGTGGTTAAGGCAGTCTGTAATGTTTCTTGGGAAGTCATGGGTCTGTCCACGTTAAGATCAGATCTTTAATGTTCTACTGGTCAGTCTGTACAGTTAAGCAGTCTGTAATGTTCTACAGGACAGTCTGTGGTTAAGCAGTCTGTAATGTTCTAATGGTCAGTCTGTGGTTAAGCAGTCTGTAATGTTCTGGAGGTCAGTCTGTCCAGTTAAGCAGTCTTTAGAGTTCTACTGGTTAGTCTGTACAGTTAAACAGTCTGTAATGTTTTACTGGAGAGTCTGTGGTTAAGCAGTCTGTAATGTTCTACTGGTCAGTCTGTGGTTAACCAGTCTGTAAGGTTCTGGTGGCCAGTCTGTACAGTTAAGCAGTCTGTAATTTTCTACTGGACAATAAACATGGGCAGACTACCCCACAAGGCAAAGTGCTGAGTAAACCCACACTGGGTATGGTCTTTGTTGTTACATGTCACTTTGCATTATCTGGGATATTCTTGTGTAAATCCAGCTCTGATTGACTGAAGGGCAGAGGGAAACTTCATCCAGTCATGTGTTGCCAAGTAACTAAATCTAAATCCCAAATGACTGGTCTACTTATTTACATTGGGTGGAAAAGGCACAAAACTCTTTAGCCAGCTCCACCACATCCATCACCCCATTTCAGTCCATACTCGGTTATCAGCCCCCTATGATGCCTTGATAATTTCAGCCTTCAGATATACCCTCTGTGCAGCTTTGGATGCAATGGAGTGAGGAGGTTTGGGGGGAGACCCACCAGCAAATTGATGCAGTGCTACGGTATCATAAATGCTTTGCGGATAGTTGCCTTGGTAACATCCCCTCGTATGTGCCAGGATCTCGAGTCCACCAGGGACTTTAGGCTGTCTGAGAATACTACGAAGTATGTCACTTATGAGCTTGAATTACCGGCACAGTATTCTGTGTCCATCTTTTCATGTGTCCCTGTTTAAGCCTGTGGTTCCTGGCCCACTGGAGGAGGCACTTCCCAATGCTATGCCCCCTCACCAGTAACTGTCGAAGGGGCCCCAGTGTACACTGTTAGATGGCTTCTGGACTTTTAAAGGTGAAGGGGGACCCGCTAATATCTCGTTGACTGGGAGGGCTATAGACTTGAGGAGTAGAGCTGGATGTCTGACATCCTGGATCCGACTCTCATCAAGGAGTTCCACTGTAGCCACCCAACGCGCCATGCCCCCAGGCCTCTGGGCCGTCCTAGCCGGTCATTATTGATCCCAGAAAAGGCCGCCTGTCCGCTGGTTGCCGACATGGTCACCCTATGCAGCTGTCCCTAAGCCCGTTTGCTGGTCTTTGAGGTGGTTGTCCTGCTGGGATGGTAGCCATTTCGAGCCATGTCAGGTCTGGGAGTTCCCTTCCTCAGTTGCCTGGCATGGGGGGAGTCGTCTACGTGGTCGCCCCCATTCGTCTTCGTTCTTGGACTCCTTGGTGGGGTACTGTCAACAATTTTTTAAGTTTCAAATCTGCAATGATTTCCCATTTCCGTCCACCTCCGCATTCTATCTGTGGTAATGGTGTGGGGTGTATTTTCTGGACACACTCTGAACCCTTAAATACCCAGAGGTGTATATATTACTTAAGTAATATAAGCAGAAAATTAAAGTCCAAAAAAAGGCAAAGTATGAAGTAGAAAAGGACTCACCCAACTGTACTTGAAGTAAAAAAGTAAAAGTATTTCTTTAAAAATGATTTCTAATTCATTTTTAATATTATATGTTTTTATTGAGATATAAAGTTACACATCAATGAAACTGAGCATATGGTGGTTTATACTAGAGGTTCATGCATCATCCAGAATTTGAAATGAAAATTTGTTGGAATCTCCAACTCAGCACCAGATCAGAAGACTCCTTTATGTAAGACAAGACCCAGAGTGGGACTACATAAGGCAGACCAGCCCAGCCCAAACTACACACGCCCAGACAGACACAGCAAATGTCCAGCAATGGGAATCATTAGCCAGTTAAACATACAGAGTTAAAGATGCACAAACCAATAAACACACAGCTCACTGCCACAGCGGACAGACCCAATACAGAGGACATGACCGTTACATCAAACAGCTGATGTATAAACATGAAGAGAAAAACAGCAATCCCATAAACCCAGATCTGATCACTGCAAGCCAGCACTGCCACAGCGGACACAGGAGCAGACTGAATTTCTCTCACTGATCTCGCGAATCTAAATGTAGCTTCTTATTCTAATTTAAAACCTTAAAACGTCATGTGGACATGCAGCACTGGTTCACTTGTCCGAATGTAACTGCTACACCATTTAAAATGGAATGGAAATGAAAGCTAACTTAATACTGTATTCACCGAATCCACAGTCTTGTTTAGAGTTAGCACACCGCTCCGTATCAGTGACAGAGGCACCAAACAACTCATTGCCACCCATCAAGTGGTCCTCACTTTTCCTCCCAGATGTGGTTCATATTCTTTACCCTGTTCTGGACTAATTCTAATACTAATGTGGTTCACCCGTTCTTCCCTGTATTTATGTTGGTCTGTTTGTGTAATTCTTAATGATGTATTGCTTCTGCACTTACCAGTGCATCATGAACGTATATCTGTTTATGTTTACTTGTTGACCTTATTTTGTTTTTTGGATTTGTCTTGTGCATTTTCCCTTTAGCTACAGCCTATATGACTGATGTTTGGTTTCTACCTCCACAAGTTTTTCAAGTACCCCTTATGATTTGCCCAATGTGTTATGTTTTAGTGCTTTCAATTTTCGACTTATGGCTTATGGACTTTTCTACTTGATTGAATACTTTTGATAGATAAATCTTTCTGCTTAACTTTTATCCGTAATCACCTGTCTCACTAACCAGCCATACAAGTCCTTTATGGATATTTCATGTTGCCAGAGGGGCTTAAACCCACACTTAAACTCAGCACAACCATTAATGAATCATTAATGAACCTTGCTGAAGAATAAATTCTGACAGAAGGTCTTTGGGTATTAATCAATAAATACTAGGAACTATGTCTGTAAAGTGTTTTGATGTACTGTGGAAGTAATGCAGTACCAACAGGAGGAAAGGGTCCAAAACCACCATCTCAAACAAGAAAGACTTTGTGAGAAAGTTGTTCATCATTTGGATGGTAGAAAGAAAATCTTCAGAAGGAGGATTTATCAAGGACTGTTTTAAGAAGGACAGCTGAATTACAGAGAGACTTCCCACAAAGAAAATATTTATAAATCACAGAAAGAAAATGTCCAGTAATCTGATCATTTGGCCAGGTCAATATCCAGATAGAAACATCATTGATAACACCTGGTCTCACACACACTGTGTGGTTCATAAGGTCATTAATGCTAGAGATAGGAGTGAATTATAAGGCTTTAAAATCTACCTCTGTTTTTAGGACACTCTGCCACTCTTGTCTGACATGACTGATTATTATCCGGTCTTGTTATCACTACAGTATTCAAGTGAAATAACCGTGCAGTCTTTTAGTTAAGTGACTCTTTCCTGGTGAACCAGTTTGAAGAATGCCAGGTCTACCATGGTTTCACATTGGAGCACCCCATACAATCACAGCATGTCTGTTCCATGTTGTATCCATGTAGGCGATAATCACTACCAGTAACACTCTGTCAGTCGAGTACTTAGCTTTGAATCTAATCCTGGTGCTGAGGAGGTTACAATGAGACACAAATGAGCCTCTCTTTTTGTTTTAGCACCCCTGTGTCTTGTCATACGTTTCCTCTGGTTTCTTTGGAGCCGGGGTCTGCTTGTCACTATGAGACAAATGCTGCTCTTTTGAATATATGCCAATGCTTAAAAGCACATTTATCAGAAATCACACAAACAAAGCAGACAAGAATCACGCATCATTAATTATTATACTCTGAATACAAAAGATACAGACACATGCAAAAATATAAACACCCTGATTAAATGATATGTTTTGTTGATAAAAAGGTTTGTGCCCGTTTTTCACTCAATAGAATATAATTTTAAATTTCACATTAACTAAAAAAAAAAAAAACAATAAAATGTGTCACATGTGAAGTGTTTTTTTTCCCCATTATGTTTAATTAAACAAATACACAACATACACAGTATTGTGCAGTGAGATATTTTAAAGGTGTGTTCGCTGTTGACTTGGAAATCAGAAAAACATGTGGTTTGACCAGGGACGCCCACATGCATGCATACGGCTGCAGATAGATAGATAGCATCCTCCACTGTTCAGCAGCAGCTCTAGTTTATTGGCTCTGGCAAAGATCGACAGGGAATCTAAGCTACAATGAAGAATGCATAGCAGATTTCAAATCGAAAGCTCGTTACAGATCAGTGTCCGATTAGTGTTTAGTCTGTCATTCCTCTCTAACATAACTGATTGTTATTTAGCCATTACTTCTTGTAAATCAAATGTACCATCACTGAGCTCAATACAACCTACCTGAATAACCTGTTTAAAAAAATGACCATGTTTTCATGATAGGAAAACATTGCAAATGCGGTACAAAATATATATGTGTATGTAAACATACATATATATATATTATGAACTGCTATGATCTATACATATATATATATATATACATATAGATCATAGCAGTTCATAATTGGCAACACAGCATGAAAACACACTACCAAAAACACATACTATAAGACTTCAGTAAGGCAAAGAACAGGAATGTTCTGCAATGGGCAAGTCAGTCACATGACCTCATGGGCATTCATTTGCTTAATGAAAGTACAATGACCCAAATACAAACAGTAACTGAAGAGAGCTCTAGTATAAGGTCTGAAAGAACATCAACAGGAAAGTCTTGTGGTGTCTAATGGTTTCAGACTTCAGGAAGTCATTGACTGCAATGGATTTTGTTTACAGCTGTTAGTTTATCCTATTAATTCTTGGCACTAAAATGGGCGAGTGTGTATAAATACCAGTAAGTGCAACACAGTTCACTTTTAAGCTAGTCCTTAAGCTACTGCAGCAACTACCCAATATCAGAAAAAGCTGGGACAGTATGGAAATGCTTATTAAAAATGCAATGTTTCTTACTTGTATGTAATTACTTGCATGTTTTCCAGGCCTCAAATGCAGGAATGGATATATGTTACCAAATAAAATTAGTTTTTATTTTTATTAATTTTTATGATTTTGTGTTGTATTTTGTTAACAACTCTCAGACTGATAAACCAGAAAAACTGAACATTAAGCAAGCTCTTCTTTCACAGACAGATCACAGATAGATTTACTGCTATGCTTTACTTCCCTTTGCTTAGCTATAACTATAGCTATAACTATAAACCCTATAAATGCCATGGTTTAGATTAACTCTTGTCTAAAACGTAGGAGTTGTTTTGATAGCCACACTTTTACATGTAATTATATGCACACTAGAGAGAGGGGAGAGATTATTTTCTTTCCTTCATCTGATCCACGGGTTCGCAGTTACACCTCTGCATGTCTGAGTGACATCTCTCGCAATGGACAAGAGTCAATCTGTGCCTGGCTGCTCTGAACTTACAGTTTACAGCTTGATTTGACCTTCCATCCCTCAAGATTCATTGAAGACAAGGAAGGACTACTCTCTGGATAAGAGTCTGCTAAATAGCTTAAGTGTACATGATGGTTTTGTTTAACCTCAGTATATTTACCTCATCTGTTCATGAATAACATTTAGAGTGTGTATAAATCATAAAACTACCATAAGTGATTCAAATTTGGTGATTCAGTTGTAATATCAAGAACTGGTATCTTCTTCACCTTCTGCTTGGTGCACATTTTTTGTGCACGCTTGTTTAAAACCTTTTGATCTTACATACACTTCTCAAAAAAATAAAGGGAACACTTTGAAAACACATCAGATCTCAATGGGAAAAAAATCATGCAGAATATCTTTCCTCATATAGACTGGGTAATGTGTTAGAAAGGAAAGGATGCCACATCGTTTGATGGAAATGAAAATGATCACCCTACAGAGGGCTGAATTCAAAGACACCTTGAAAATCTAAGCAGATAAATGATGCAGCAGGCTCGTCCATTTAACCCAAACTCCACTGCAGCAACTCAAAATGGTACTCAGTAGTTTGTATGGTCTCCACATGCTCCTAATGAGAAGACGGATGGTGTCCTGGGGGATCTCCTCCCAGATCTGGACCAGGGCATCACTAAGCTCCTGGACAGTCTGAAGTGCAATCTGGTGGCGTTGGATGGACCGAAACATAATGTCCCAGAGGTGTTCTATTGGATTTAGGTCAGGCAAGCCGGTGGGCCAGTCAATGGTATCAATTCCTTCATTCTCCAAGAACTGCTTGCGTACTATCGCCACATGAGGCCGGGCATTGTTGTGCACCAGGAGGAACCCAGGATCCACTGTACCAGCGTAGGGTCTGACAACGGGTCCAAGGATTTCATCCTGATACCTAATAGCAGTCAGGGTGCCGTTGTCTAGCCTGTGGAGGTCTGTGTGTCCTTCCAGGGATATGCCTCCCCAGACCATCACTGACCCACCACCAAACCAGTCATGCTGAATGATGTTGCAGACGGCATAACATTCTCCACAGCGACTCCAGAACCTGTCACGTCTGTCACATGTGCTCAGGTAAAACATGCTCTTATCTGTGAAAAGCACACGCCTGTGGTGGATCTGCCAATTCTGGTGTTCTGTGACAAATGCCAATGGAGCTCTACGGTGCTGTCCAGTGAGCACAGGGCCCACTACAGGACGTCCGGCCCTCAGGCTGCCCTCATGAGGCCTGTTTCTGATTGTTTGGTCAGACACATTCACAGCAGTAGTGCTCATCTTGTTCCTTCTTGCACAAAGGAGCAGATACCGGTCCTGCTGAGGGGTAAGGACCTTCTACAGCCTTGTCCAGCTCTCCTAGAGTAACTGCCTATCTCCTGGAATCTCCACCATACTCTTAAGACTGTGCTGGGAAACACAGCAAACCTTGTGGCAATGGCATATGTTGATGTGCCATCCTTCAGTAGTTGGACTACCTGTGCAACCTCTGTAGACCCAAGTCAACTGCAGAACTAGTGAAGAATCAGTCGGTAAAGATGAGGGGGGGCAAAATGTCAATGACCTCGTCCTTTTAAACCATTCCTGTTTTGGGGGGTGTCTCATTGTTGCTCCTCTACTGCACCTGTTGTTAATTTCATTAACACCAAAGCAGCTGAAACTGATTAACGGCCCTCCCTACTACTTACCTGACCAGATCAATATCCCTGAAGCCGAACTGAGTTGGTCCTACTTAAACCCTTTTGCTCCTTTATCTGCCAGCCACCAAATTGAGTGTGCTCAGGTCCCCACACTCTAATCCACACACATACTGACCCACACACCTATGTGTGTTGTTTATTCATCCCTTGTTCTTCCCATAGGTTCTCATTCATTCTCAACAAGACCTAGTAACCACAGGGCAAATACCCTAACAATTACTAAGTAAACACCCTGTACACCAAGCAATGTCCCAGCTATATGTTCTTACTTCTTGGTAACTGCTTAGCAACACCTTAGCAACCCACTAGCAATAAGTTTAAACTGCACAATCACTCTGCACTTTTCTAGTTACTGACATACTTGTACAGAGAAATGCAGTGTTGACGTGATTGGCATGTGTGAGATATCCTCTGTAGAACATGATAAGGATAAACTCTGGGGTGTTTTATGGCCCTCCTACATTCCTAAATATAAATATGGCATGTAGTAAAGGAGCCCAGCAGGTGCAAATGCAGAAGGAGCAGCATCTTCAGGGATCTCTCCAGCTGCTGGCTTCTCAATGCAGCTTAATCTTGCTTCTTTGGTAAGTCATCAGTAATGTTTAATAATGGAATTAATACCTTTGCAACAAAACATTTATGAAACTTGAAAGACTCAAATTAGTGTGTTACTGAGGAAATGTTGAGTTACCAATGACATCAGTGATTCAAGTCAAGTAGTTTAATTGTCAGTATTTCAATATGTACAAGACATAGAGAGGATTGAAATTATGCTAGTGTCCGATCCAAGGTGCAGCACATAAACATTTAACGATAAATAGATTACAACTAAAACAAGAGTATATAGAATGAGCAAACAAATACAAAACATTAACTAGACGGATGCAAGAAAAATGATAGAATAAAATAAGGGCCTTGAGACAGACATAGAAGAGACAATAAGACACTGAAGACAAAAAGGACAATAAAGTGGAATGTGCACTAGCAGAATTAAGATGTAGGATTGTAATCGAATACAAATTTGCAACAATCATAGATTTTATCCAGCTATGCATCGGCTAGGTAATAATTTAGAGGTTATTTGTATTTTATGATTCATAAAACCCAGAGTTCCTCCAGTAATACTCCTCTAATAACAAATTAAATAATAAAGAAATACACGCTTTTTTTTTCTGTCAGCCAAAAATATGAGCCAACCACTGAAATTAAACTCTTGGCACAGTTCCTTTATCCTGCTCCAGTAAAACAAATCAAGCTCAAATCCAGGTAAAATGTACATGCGTTTTATGTTAATCTAAAAATCATATCTCTAAGCATGGTTATTCTGTTGGGTGCTGCAGGTTTGAATTGAGGGACAGTAAATCATAATGGGTTTTCTAATTGTGCTGCCCCTGCTGTTACTCATGAATGGTAAGTTTTGGTCATTTTTTGTAGTAAATTTGTAAATTTCCAAATGCTTTAAATTTCAGAAATACTTTACTGCTACTCAGCAAAATATTAATAATAAACCCTATTTAGAATTTTTTCTGCAAAGATTAGCTGTCCATATTTTTTAAGCATAGATGGTGTTTGCTTTACACACAAAATATCTATTTTAAAGAGGGGTGCCCAAACTTCATACAATCTTAATACTATAATATGTTTATATAATATATGTCAACATATTTATTTTTTAGCTTGGTCAATTTAACCTTGCCATGCATTCTATACATATAAGCAACATTCTTTCTTTCACAGGAGGACTGAACATAGGACAGTCAGAAGGTAAGTGGTGTTGTATTGCTGAAGGTTTTCATCACATCTTACATTTATTAATTCAAAAATGTTTAAATTATTAGGTATATATTGATAACAACAGCTTTAAGAAAGGAGTTACAGTGTCTGTTACATATATTAAGTAAAATTTGGCAATCTATTTCTGATCACTCACTTCTGTTATCTGAAATCTTTGGTGAACGTCTTTCTTTACTCCAGCCAGGGCATTTTTTACATTGTGTGATGAGTGTTATCTAAAATATGTACTGTTCTTTTAGAGATAATGACTCTTGTCCACAGAGCACATCAGTGTTATGTAAGAACATGAAGTGTAATCTGATTACATTCTACAAAATCCTACAGAACCTGCTAGTCTGGAGACTTTAATCACATCAGTTCATCGTTCGTCTCCTACTGATAACATAAATATCTTTTCTTATAAAAGTCTTTTGACTTATTCTCTCTCTTTCTCTCTCTCTCTCTCCCTATCCCTCTTTCTCTCTCTCTCTCTCTCTCTCTCTCTCTCTCTATATATATATATATATATATATACATATATATAATGCGTGTGTTTGTGTATATATGTAAACATACCTACATAGGTCAGTCAAAACATTATGACCACCTCAATGTATCTGCACTCTTTATCAATTTCATCAGCTCCAACTACCACATGGGTGCACCTGGTTACAGACTGTAGTCCATCAGTCTTTGTTAGTCCCCCATTACTTCTTTTTCTGCAGCAGCAGATGAGCTTTCGTCTCTCACTGTACATATACAAAGTGGACCAGCAGGGTAGGAGTGTCTAATAGAGTGGACAGTGAGTGGACACAGTGTCTAAACACTTAGACATTTAAAGCATTTAGATGCTTAAGGCTCTTCCACTTATAATTGGAATTTGTAGCTGAATTTGGGCTGCTGTTGGAGCTTCTAATCCTTTTAGCATGTGTGTCAAACTCAAAAACATCCATCTTTCTATTAGCATACTGAACTAATATTTATTTATTTATTTTAAAAATTTCATCAGCCATTAAAGCTGTACTTTAAGAATCTAGATGTTTACACAATATGATGAATATTTTGATGCGTTGCTGTATTAACCAACCAAAACAAAAACTGACTTAATGTTTTTACATTTATAAATTTTTAAATTTGAATACACCACATGTGTTCAATGTCACATTCTTTGTGTCCTAATAGTTGCTCACACTGTTCCTGAATTTTTGAGTTCTTAAAATAAACCAAAACTGTCACATAGCATCTTTAAAGGGTTCTGACTGTTTTGTTTGTGGCATGCTGAAGAGTTTGTTAAAAGTGGTAACTCTGTTTTTGCATAAATTTAATACGATGATCCATATATAGTGTTTGTTAGACACTTATTTTAGCTTTATTATTATTGTTGTTTCCATGGTAGCTAAATCAAACACCAGCACCTCAGATCCCTGCAATAAATACACCTCTCTGGATCAGCCCTGGAGAGCCAACAACGAGACTGGACTGGACATCTGTGACAGTTACTTCAACTGGAACGGCTGGTACCGCTTCTTCTATTATGGGATGAACATCCGTATGGCAGAGAGCTGCGTTCCTACATCCAGATGTGGTACTTATTACACCCTGTGGCTCAACGGTCCCCATCCTGAGATAGAGGATGGAGTGGTCACTCGCCAGGTCTGTGGAAATGCAGGATATGACTGCTGTTTGTTTGGTTCCACCTCAATTAAAGTGAAGACCTGCCCAGGAAACTACTCTGTGTACAAGCTTTTCAGACCAAAGTACTGCAACACGGCTTACTGCACAGGTACAACATCTAAACATGATTTCATTTATTAGGATTTTATTCATTATGATTTAATGTGGTATGTAATCTAACTGCTTAAATATCTTCTTCTTCCAGATGTCAACACCATAACCCCAAACCCACAGGTCAACACAAGCACCAGTTTCTACGGTTAGTCTCTCTCAGTGGGCTTTAAAAGGCCAGGACACCCTGTGTGAGACACTGTCTCTGTGTGTGAATTAGTCCTATAAGTTATTATAACAAAATTATAATGTAATTATAACTTTGCACTGATGCAAAATGGAAAGCAACCAACACTGACTGTTGACTCCTGTGTGGATGACTGGTACACTCTGTAAGTCTTATTGTAAGCCCCAGCAAACAGAACATCTGATTATTCACTGCTCCAAATATACAGTGAAAATATTGACAGCTGCAATACTATAATACAGATATTATAATTATTATTAGGGGACCAAGCACGCAGCACTATGAATGCTACATAGTCTCTGGATTTTACTTTAGTCTCTGAAGTTGACTTTTGTACTCATTAGGGTCTCCATCTGTCAATCAACCATTGCTTCAATTGCATTTCTAACTTAATATGCTATAACCCATCACTAGTTGATCTGATCATCATTAAAAAAAAAGAAAGACATGAATACATTAAGGCTCTGATGAGGTGTGCAAATTTTGGTCGAGACTGGCCGAAAGGGTGTACTGCAGTGCTCAAAACCCTGAAAAATCATTAAAAGTTCTATTGCCTTGATATTATGAAGTGTAGAAGAACTCTTGGTCTCATTTGATTCAGTTTTCTAACCTGAATGACTTTGTAATTACATGCCATGTCAGAAACTGGACTGCTCGTCTGATTTTTTTTATTTTGATTCTTGCAAAGGCTACAGGCTCTTGTTTAAAGGTCCAAAGGTCAATCTGAAACTTGGTTTACAGCTTTGTTGAAGGCCCCTGATCATTAATTATAACATCTGGTGACAAACACAGGCGCTGCCATGAGAATCATTTGTCTCTAAGGGTAATTTTACCAGCCTTTACTCAGGTCTGATCACCTGCTCCAGTACTAAATCAGGGACTGGTACAATGAACCTAACTCACAGCTAAATGATTTAGCAATAATCCTACTCACAGAAACCTCTCTTCCTCAGCAACCACTCCAATCAACCACAGGTTTGACCCCTGTTCTAAGTACAGTGCTGTTTATGACGACTGGAGAATTCCAGACAACACTTATAATTACTACCGAGGTCATGATGACACTGTAGTTGAATGGAAGGGCTGGTACCGGCTGTACATTAAGGGGAAAAGTGCTCAGATTGCTGAAACTGTCTGGTGTGAGACATACGGGACATGTGGTGGCTACACTGCAGTTTGGCTCGGCGGATCTCATCCACGACTAGAGGACGGCATCGTCACCCGTGAAATCTACAGATCTGCAAGATATTACTATGAGTACAATGACAACCAATGCAGTTTCACCAGATCCGGCTCAGTCCAAGTGAAAGCCTGTCCAGGAGATTACTACGTCTATAAGCTAGTCAAGCCAGATGTATCAAGTCCAATGCCGACATACTGTGCAGGTAAATTAACTCACAGTGTAGAATTCCTACTGTTAGAGACTTTCTCTAAACAAACCATTTGTGCATAGTAGATATTAACCTATGGATTTTTATTTAATGGAAAATAATTAAACTGAATTATTCTCTGATTTTTATGATGCTTCTCTTCATTATGACAGTTGTTTTTAACAGTCTCACTCATGATCCATGCCACAACTATCTCTCGCTGGATCAGCCCTGGAGAGCTAATAATGAGACAGGACTGGGCATATGTGACCGTGACTTCAGCTGGAACGGCTGGTACCGCCTGTTCTATTATGGGATGAACATCCGTATGCCAGAGAGCTATGTAGATGCAAACAGATGTGGTACTTATTATGGTCTGAGGCTCAACGGTCCTCATCCTAAGGTTGAGGATGGAGTGGTCACTCGCCAGGTCTGTGGGAATGGAGGAAGTAACAGCTGTTACTTTAGATCCACTCCAATACGGGTTAAAGCTTGTCCAGGAAGCTACTACGTCTATGAGTTTGTCAGCCCACTCTGGTGTCATATGGCCTACTGTACAGGTACGGCATTTACTCCAAATGTTTTACTATAATTTAATGATCTGGATATTGTAAACTCTGTATAAAAATGTTTCATATTTCTGTTTTACAGATATCAGCACAATTACCCCAACTTCAACTTCAGAACACAACACAACTATGCGTAGGTTTCCATAAATTATTTTATTAGAATATAGCTTCAAAGCTCTTAAATTAATTAAATCAGACAACCAGGTTTAGTATAAATGTTTATTTTTATTCTGGATTATAGAGATGCAGCTGTATTTGTAATAAAATGTCAGTAGCACTTTATTTTAGAGTATAGTAAGTAAGTTGTATATAATGGATAAATGTATACAGGTGTGTTTGTATGCTTCATTTGAGTAATTATCTCCTTGAGTACATTACCCTCATTTCTCTCATTTGACCATAAAATGCTGTTTCAGAACTGTACCTGGATTATTTTGGCAAACTATAAATCGGTCAACCTCTGTATACTGTTCAGAAACGATGCCTTTGCAGATGTGTAAAATGTCCATGCCAGAGGTTCAAAAACTATTTCAAATTTTGATTCATCTGACCACAGAACAGTTTTCCATTTCATCTCAGTCCATTTTGAATGAGCTTTGGCCCAGAGTAGATGGCAGCGTTTCTGGATCGTGTTGACATATGGCTGTTTCTTCTCTGATACAGCTTTAACCTGCATTTATGGACTGCACAGCAAACTGTGCAGCAAACTGAATCAGGCCTGTTATTTAAGCAGGGCCGTCTGAGGGCCCATAGGTCATGTGCATCCAAAATTGACCATTGGCCTTAAATCTTGTATCAGTTTTGACATCAAGTTCTAAATGCGTTAATAATGTTCATGAAATTTCTTACTTTCAGCATAATGTTTTTTGTTCTATTGTGAATAAAATATGGATCTATGAGATTTGTAAGTCATTGCATTCTGTTTTTATTTACATTACTTTGTCTGTTTGAAAACCTAATATATCTAATGTCCCACTGTGTTTCTGTGTTGACCATCACTTATAACAGTGCCTTACTGACATTTTATGCTTGTTATGGTCCTGTTTCCATAGCAACTACACCAATCAGCTATAGCTCTGACCCCTGCAATAAGTACAGTGTTCTTGATGAAGACTGGAGAAATGCACGCAGTAACCGTAAAAGAGGTCATGATGACACTGTTGCTGAATGGAGCGGCTGGTATCGGCTGTATCTGCAGGGGAAGAGTGCTCAGATCTCTGAATGGTGTGTGAGCTACACCACATGCGGTGGACACACACAGCTCTGGCTCAATGGATCTCATCCACAACTAGAAGACGGCATCGTCATCCGAGACATCTATGGAACTAACGTTAACTACTACTACTATGACTACTACTACTATTACTACTACTACTACTACTATGACTACTACTACTACAACAGCTACCATAACCAGTGCAGTAACAGATACAGATCCAGACCAATCCAAGTGAAAGCCTGTCCAGGACATTACTATGTTTACAAACTTGATAAACCAGAATTATCCATTCCAATGCCCACATACTGTACAGGTGTAGTATCCTTTTTTATTTCTCCCCACTATTAATAACTGTTATTATATTTTATATTGCTATATTTTTGGTAACGGTTTATTTGGACAGTGCACTTTACATGCCTTGTAGACTGTGTAGCTTTAATATTTTATAAATGATCAATTAAATGCAGCATAAAATTAGGTGAAATATTCTAATAAATCCCCAGCCCTAAACCTAACCTCAGCCCTAAACCTAATCCTGACACTAACCCTAATCTCAGGATAAAACCTACATATGCTTTTGTTAATAATTTAGGTATTTATAAATCATCTAATTCAAGTGTCACAATTTTTATCCCTTTCTAATTTGAGTGGATAATGTTAGGAAGTATAACTAACCAAATAAAATAGTCCAGCCATAAGGAAATCATGTTCTGTTTTTATCAAATGTTTGTGAAATATGAATATTTAAAAAGATTTTAAACATTAATTAATTTAATATGCCTATAAAAATTATAATATTTTTAATATCTTGTTTCTATGACAGTTGCTTTTGACAGTGTTGCTGACCCCTGCTACAACTACGTCTCCCTGGATCAGCCCTGGAGAGCCAATAATGAGACTGGACTGTGGATTTCTGACACTGAATTCAGCTGGAACGGCTGGTACCGGCTGTTCTATTATGGGATGAACATCCGCATGTCAGAGAGCTGCGTTCCTAGATACAGATGTGGATCTTATAATACTCTGTGGCTGAATGGTTCTCATCCTCAGATAGAGGATGGAGTGGTCACTCGTCAGGTCTGTGGAAATGATGGAAGTGACCACTGTAACATCCATCTCAACCCCATTCGGGTTAAAGCATGTCCAGGAAGTTACTATGTCTATGAGCTTGTCAGTCCTTTCCTCTATGAAACAGCCTACTGTACAGGTAACGATTGTTTCAGTTTGTATGTCCATTTTTATACTTTCTGTTTTTGTGAGTATTGTTTAAAATCTCCTGTTTTTCAGATGTTAACACTGTAAATCCGACTGCTGCCCCGACAACCACTGCTACTGATACAGGACTCAGCATCAGCAGTAAGTTCTAGTGATCTTATGTCTAATGTATTCCTGAAATTTCCTGAAATTTGAAGTTTTAAGCTCATTAGCAGGGAAACCTAATTCTATATAGCAACGCATTAAATAAGATACATTTCCGAACATACAGTTAGGACCTTGAAAATATGTTATAGTTATTTTAGCTGTCAGCGCAGCATACTGGAGCTGAAAGTTAATAATGAATATAGTCTCAAACATAGTCGGCAGCTTTATAGCAATATAGTATTTAGCTTTAATTTGAGGGCACTGACATCCAAATTGAGTTAAAAGTATGGAAAGTACTACCATAAAACATCTCTTATTCCCCTCATGATTTCTGTTAAATCATATAGAGTTGATTTCATGTGTGGCATTTGTTTGCATTTGGAATCTGTTTACAAGCTTCATTGCCAGTGCAGAAAGCATAAAAATAAAAACAAACCCATCACAGAGTAAGCAAAAACATGAAGCGTTATTTATTTGAAATATTTTAAATGCAAGAAGTGTAAATACAGTGGGTTTAATACAAGATGTAATCCAAAATTAGGTTGGATGATTTACAGTTTGGAAAAAAAAATCCAGGTACAGTTCTGGAACAGCATCTTATGATGAGATGAGACAAAGATGGTGAAGAACTACCCATCTAAACATACAGACACACCTGGAGGTAGTATCACTGTCACTGGAACTGATACCCTAGTGTTTACCTGCCCAATGACCTGCTCACATGTGCTCCGAATGTGTGCTTGTGTTTGCGCTTGTGTCGAGTCCGTGATACGGCTATGCTGTAGGTGTAAGCAAACTAGCTCTGTTCATCTTGTATGTGTCTGTCTGTGTTGTAGGTTTGAACTGTGCTGTTTGATGGTGTTGTGGTTGTATGTAGGTCAGTCTAAAAAAAAAAGAAACCTGCGGTCAGTTTGTGGTCAGTAAACCACTGCTAGGAATGCAGTACATTTTAATGACCACTGACAAAATCAACAATACATGCCCAGTAAATAATATAAAACGTGTCTCTACACCGTGTATGATTATTTTAAACAAAAAAAACTGAAACAAAACTCTAAAAACATTGAAAACTTTTTTTACAGCAAGTAATCTAGGTCTATCCCTTTCTACAGAAACCATCCACACACCTCTTACAGAAGTTGAGTGAATCCAGATTTGTTTCTGATTGTTGCTTCTCTCGTTTTTAAAGGATAAATGAACTGCTGTTAAAGTCAGTGTAACGTTACTTATAGTCATTCATAGTCTTTTAGCTGTTCCTCCATATTTTCTCTAACCTCCACAGGTTTATAGTCGATGTGTTGTCCTGTGAGTATTTTGTGCTTCACTGTGAGAGTTCTCCTGCCGTCCTGACACGTCTGTTTGTTCAGCTTGATTTTAGAAAACACAGCAGCTCTGATTAAAACACTACACTGCGTTACAGTCTGTCGGGAAAGACAGCTTTATTATATGTGTGTTCAAAACTTAACATGCGTTTTTTCATCCATTAAAAAAATCAGTTCTTTTTTCCCTGGATAATTTCTTTGGGTGGGCACACATTATTTCAGCCCAGCCCATCCCATCCCATCCCATCCCATCCCATCCCATCCCATCCCACCTCAGCCCAACTTAACCCATCCCACTTCAGCCCAACTTATCCCAGTCCAGCTCAACCCAGCCCAGCCCACTTCACCCAATCCCAGCACATCCCACTATACCTATGCCCAATGATTACTCAATTTGCTGGAAAATATACATACACAATATGTATACTATACATATATTATCCTGGAATTATGAGAAATGACTGCAGGATATGCCATCTTAAGCAGAATGCACTCCAAAACATAGTGGTATATTAC
Organism: Prochilodus magdalenae; assembly: GCA_024036415.1. Lineage (NCBI taxonomy): Eukaryota > Metazoa > Chordata > Actinopteri > Characiformes > Prochilodontidae > Prochilodus > Prochilodus magdalenae. Next base: position 36,371 of record JAMWET010001473.1, on the reverse strand, counting down.
AATCATCTAAAGACCTAACAGAATGACATTTTCTTAAGTAAAATATTTTCAGATAAATATTAAGAGAACATTGTCTTGAGAAAGTTATTTTAATAAATCTACGAAAATAAGCACAATATCAAGTCACTTCTGTACATTCAGATATAAAATGAACTTTAAAAAAGATACTGTAAAAATGATGTTTAAGTAACTATGCATCGTCTGTCCTTCTATTTCCACAGCAACCACTCCAATGGCTTACAGCTTTGAACCCTGCCATAACTACACTGTTCTAGATGATGGCTGGAGAAATGCAAGCTACAGCTACTGGTACTGGAACCCAAACAGCAGAGGTCATGACGACACTACTGTAGAGTGGAACGGCTGGTATCGGCTGTTCTTTCAGGGAGAAGATGCTCAGATTCCCGAGGGGTGTGTGAGCTACATGCAGTGTGGTGGTTTCACTTCACTCTGGCTTAATGGGTCACATCCACAGATAGAGGACGGCATCGTCACTCGAGACGTCTATGCATCCAGAATCGATGAGTCCTATTGGGCCCGGTGCGATACCCACAGAAAGTCCAACCCAATCCAGGTGAAAGCCTGTCCAGGAGATTACTATGTCTATAAACTCGTCCAGCCAGATGTTTCACTCCCAATGCCTACATACTGCACAGGTAGGAACGTTAGCTCACTTGTGTCACCTACTCTTCTACTGTGTTCTACTGCAATTTATTATTTTTATTATTACGATAAAAAAAATCTATTTGGATTGTACAGTATACATGCTATACATCTTTAAATATTTCATCATTACTTAGAAGCACATTACTGGGAATAAATATGTGTAACTGCGAACTCTATAATGTTTCCATAACAGTTACATCCCCGAAACTCAGTTATGATCCCTGCTACAACTACGAAGTGCTGAATGATCCTCAAAGAGCTACAAACCAAACTAACTGGAATCCTTGGGGGTGGTGGTGGAGTTGGTGTGATGCCAACATAAAGTGGAGCGGCTGGTATCGTCTTCTGTATGAGGGAAATAATATCCGGATGCCAGAATCATGTGTTAGTGAAGGCATGTGTGGCACTGATGCCCCTCTCTGGCTGAGTGGTTCTCACCCACAACTGGAGGATGGAGTGGTCATTCGGCAGGTCTGTGGAAGTTGGAGTGGGGACTGCTGTTATTTCAGCTCCTTCCCCATTCGAGTGAAAGCTTGTCCAGGAAATTACTACGTGTATGAGTTTGTCAGTCCAGCTGTCTGTTCATTAGCCTATTGTGCAGGTAGATCTGATTTCTGGAATAAACATTTCATTAATATTATTTTTCAGTTTTTATTGTTTTATTAATATTAATTTGTCTCATTACAGATGTTAATACTATTACTCCAGTTAATGACCCAGAAATCCCAGGAACAACAGATTCCACCACCACCACTTCCACTACAGGTACAGGATTATATGCCACATGTTTTTTAATAATATTTGCGTGGTTTGTATTTGATGCCAGCAGCATGTTACAAAAAAGTTGGAACAGTAGAAACAGAAGCTGGATAAAAGAACAGCTTATAAAACAACTCACAACTAATCAAACTGCACATGACCAGGTATGTTGTCAGGACCAGGTGCTTTGCGTTGACCTTACTAAAAGCTCTCCTCACATTTTCCTTAGATACTGTTAGCACCTGGTCCCAGGGAAGGGATTTCAGTTATGGCGTGCTGTTGCGTGCCTCAAACCGAGCAAAAATGTCGTTCAGGTCGTTTAGCAGAGAGGTGGTGGTGTCACAGGTCTGTGGAGGGTGCTTGTAGTCTGTGATGGCCTGTATTCCCCACCCCAGTGTGTCTCTGCTGTCCCTGAAGTGTTGGGCTATCCTCCTGGAGTACTGCCTCTTAGCCTTTCTGATGCCATGGCACAGGTTGTCCTAGCTGTCCTCAGACCCGCTGGGTCTCCTGCTGTGAAGGTGGTATTTCTAGCCTTCAGGGGCCTGTGGACTTCTCCTGTCAGCCATGGTTTCTGATTACTTTAACCAAAGGGCTGTAAGCTGGCATTAGCATAAAAATGATGTGGTCACAGGCTCCAAGGTTGGGGAGGGCTTGGGGTAAGCTCCTCTCTGGCCTGGTCTGGTAGACCTGGTCTAGTGTGTTGTTTCCTTGTGTTGGAAATAGCTGATATAGTCAGGGAAAAAAAACTCTTTGGGTTCGCATTGGTTAAAATCCCCAGCCAAGATGAGAAAAGCATCCGGGTCTGCTCACTGATGTGTTGATACAGTTTGTTCAGTGCCTCACTCCTACTGTTGTTCTTGGAGCTCAGAGGGATATAAACGTCCCCTCTGTAAATAGAAGGGCCAACACTTAATAAACACAGAGCCCACCGCAGTGGGTCTTACCTGCATTATTGAGCACTGTCATCTTGTTTTTGTTTTGTCATAATATCAAGAGAAAAAAGAATAATAAAAAAAAATTAAATAATAAATAATATCAATACAAAATTGTATTACATACTAGTCAGTCTACTCCACCCTAGTCTGTAGTCCAGGTGGGCGGATTTAACCAATCAAACCCACACAACCAGTCCAATCCATAAATAGCCAATGGGAAGATTGGTGATGATGATAGTTCAAACCTCAGTGAAGGTGACGGCTGTTTAGAGGACGTGTTATTAAATCAGTGTCGCTGTTTGAGTTCTCAGTCCTCTAGTTCACCTCAGTGATGATGAGCTAAGAGAGAACTACAGGCTGCACAGGGGTGAAGTAATGACTCTACTCTCTTTGGTTCAAGAGGAACCACTGAAATAAAGTCTTAAATTGTCAATAGTATGCAGCATGGAAATTACAATCCAATTACACTGCATACATACAAAGACAATAAAGACACTCTATTCATCTCTATTACTTCATATATATATATATATATATATATATATAGCTCAGCTAAAAATATTTTACGTTTTACGTTATATGAAGTATAACAGCAGTATGTTTTATGCTGAAATGACACATTTGCTAGCAGACACCTGTATAGAAAAATGTTCTTTTATCTTTTTTATATAGAATGTTTTAAAAAACAGTTGAAAACAGAAAAAGTAGTGGGCATTATAAATTACTTGACTCAAATTAATTTACATTCTGACACCTCTGGATTTCCCTGACACCTCAGAACACTTAATTTCCCAAAATTCTCTACCCGATGACGTCACTGCCACGTCCTGAACTCTCCAATCACACTTCATTCATTTGCTCTGCTTTGCCTGAGAACCGATTACACACATCTGCTTTTCATTTCATGATAGAATTTATACCCCTCAGTTACACATTCACACTGCAAAGTACGGAGTATAGGACTTGTGTCTGCTGCATTATCCCTCTATTCCTCTGTTTATTATTCTCTTTTCAGTGACGGTAGACCCCTGCGCAGAGCAGAGCTGCACTGAGGAGGAGTGGTGTGGGGAGAGAGATGGAGTCTATGGCTGCTTCTGTAATCAGAGTGATCCTAGACCCAGAGACAAGTCTTACGGTACCAGTCGGGTTTAACGGACCAGTAAGATCAGTCACTTCAGGACCTTCCACTAAAGTAGTATCTCATGCCTCATTTCCTCTATCCTCTTTATCTCAGACTCCAGAGAAACCTGTGAGAGCAGCTCGGGCACCATGTCTCTGTCCCGCTGTCAGCTCTTTGAAGCTGGTTTCCCCATTAACGTCCTGCACCTGAGTGACCCCAGCTGCAATGGGACGCTCCAGAACGGCAGACTGGTGTTCCACTTTGATAACGATGAGCACATCTGTGGGACAAACCTCACGGTACACTGAACAGAACCACACAGACTGATTAAACTCTAGAACATGTTACACAGTGCTGGTACTTATAGAGATGGACACTGGGTTAGTTCTATCAAGGGTCTTCAGTACCTTCAGTCTAGGTTTAATTGTACTGTACAGTGTTCCACTGGAACTGCATTTCCCATGCCCTCCACACACACGGTCTGGTCTCCAGCCTCTTTATCATACTGTTTGTGTTTTTGAGTACTAGATTATGAAATGGTGGAATTACATATCTTTGTCCTGGAGAAACTTATTTAAGGTTCACAGCTGGATCTTAACATCATTGCTGTACATTTGAAGGTACATTTACACTGAGTGTCCATCACCTGTCTACAGGCCAATGGTACCCACTTCATTTACGAGAACTCTATCCAGGGAGTAGCTGACTCAGCAGGAGGAGCCATCAACAGAAAGAAGGAGCTGGAACTGCGTTTCTCCTGTGTCTACAAGCTCAGACAGACACTCACCATGGACATGGAGTTCAGCCCTCTGCAGAGGTGGGACAGATGATCGAATACATGACCCTACACCACACTACCTGTAGAGGACTATTTCAATCAGAAGTACTATAAGAGCTTTAGAATGATATTCTACAGTATAAAGACTTTCTGTAACTCTATAGGAACATTAGTTCATACTGTAATCAGTAGATTAGACTTTTACACTCAGCAGTTTATAATAATGTTGTTTATGGACTGTTAACATTGTTTATGTCACCAGAATAGTACTTTGGATGATTATGTGATTGGCCATTTCAACAGCATAGTGCACAAGACCCTTCCAGATGGTCAGGGGTTGTACCAGGTCAGGATGATTCCCTATCAGGATGCTGCCTTCTCCCAGCCTTACAATGGCACTGAGAACATTGAGGTGGACCAGAGGATCTTTATGGAGGTGACTGTTCAGGGAGTGGACGGCCGTCAGATTGCCACAGTGATAGATTCCTGTTGGGTCACTCCTGTGAATGACCAGAACTATGCTGTCCGCTGGGACCTCATCATTAACCGGTAAGGGAAATTCGTGGATAGCTCACACCTGTTTTTCAGGTAGGTGCCACGACATTGTCATGTTCAGACAGTTCTCACTGATTTAAAGCTGAAATATGAAATTATTTCAGGTGTCCAAATCCAGGTGATAACACAGTGAAGGTTCTTCAGAACGGTGTCTCCACAGCTGCTCATTTCTTCTTCAAGATGTTGGCCTTCAACGGCAACTACTCCAATGTTTACCTTCACTGTGACATCCACCTTTGCCTTCTGCAGAACAACAACTGTGCAGCGGTGAGTGTTGACATTGTCCTCACTGTGGTGTAAAATATCTGAGTGTTATTTGTTACTTCATTATGTGGTGTGTCATGTGCTGATGGGTAATCGTTAAAGCCTGTTCTGTGTTTTTACTTAAGGAAGTAGGTTTAGACTAATATCCTGTAGAAACCTGCTGCACTGTGATACTGCAGGGTTTCAGTAGGACCTCTTTATACTACAGCCTGTGTTTAATGTCTATAGGGTCGTTCTCACTGCAGGTTCCCTAACTAAACCAGCTATCTGATTGTCTCGTACAGAACTGTTCCCCTGGACATCAACACAGAGCTGGCCGGTCTGTGGACACGCATGACAGAGCCTCGATCTCTGTGGGGCCTTTTATCAGGACTGCTGGACGCACAGGTGAACACTCTCGCTTTACTTTTTTTATTATGATTAAAATAAATAAAATGTTATCGTGGTAATTATGATCAATAAATAAATCCATCATCTTTATATTTCCCACCCAGTTCCAATAAACAAGTTGTTATTAAAATTAGACCTTTATATTATTTCAGGGTGGGCTATAAAATTACCCCACCCCAAACAGTACATTTTACTACTTCCATGATAAACAAGGCACTGGAGGAAATTTAATACCTTTTGAAGTTGCTGTAATCAGCAGCAGTTTTCTTCTGTAAGGGACCACCTGCACCATGGTCCTCCTGCCACCAGAGGTAGGCCATGCTCTACCACTCGCGGTAATCAGACTGATTGAGTACACCTGGTTAGAGTCCTTATAAGTCCTGCCCACTATTCAGATGGTGCAGAGTCTTGACTCTGTTCAGGTTATGCCACATTTGGTAGTAAAACTCATTCTAGCTCCTAGTTTTGCTGAAAAAAAAAGAATACTAGTTTGATTACCAGCCTTCTTGAATCCGCTTCCTCTGCATTATCCAACTAGACTGGGATTTGAACCCCTGTCTCCCACATAGAGTGGCAGCTCTCTGTGAGTAGTGGTGTTAACCGCTGAGCCACAACACCCATGCAAATGATCTTTTGTGATAAAAATGGAGCACCTTTTTTTCTTTCGTGTCGTTACCCTTTGTTTATATCACAGCTGTGCCGAAAGACAGAGGTTTTGCCTCCTTACAGAGCTTTCAATTGTGCCATTGACCTCCTTCTGGGTACATCAACTCCCAGAGGCCATCTGCTCTCTCCTGCCAGACCTGAAAAAATGGCCATGGAGAGGTAAATTCAGGAGGACTTAGCGAGAGACTTCATATGGGCTTACAATTCTGCTGCAGGGGTAGGATTCTTCTTTGTAGGGAAGAAAGGACGGGGGCCTATGTCCATGTGTTGACTATAGAGACCTTAATAAAAAAAATGTCAGGGACCGCTGCCCTCTGCCCCTCATGACTACAGTGTTTAAGGCATTGCAGCAGGACTCTATATTCACTAAATTAGACTGCTGCAGTGCCTACAACCTTGTGAGGATTAGGCAGGGGGATGAGTGGAAGACAGCTTTCATCATGCCCACTATGAATACCTGGTGAGGCTTTTTGGTTTAATAAAAGCTCTGGCCATCTTCCAACGACTCAGTAATGAAGTTCTTCTATGCATTTGTTTATTTAGATGATGTACTTATCTTTAGTAGGACCACTATGGAACATGTCTCTCACATAGGCCGGGTCCTACAGCTACTCCTGGAGAACAACCTCTACATAAAACTGGAGAAATGCCAGTTCAACATGCCCTCTGTCCAATTTCTTGTGTTTGTGGTCTCCAGGAATAGTGTGGCTATGGATCCATCCAAACAAAAGGCAGTGACTGAGTGGCCTCGTCCCACCTCGCTCTGCCTTGTCCAATGCTTTTTGGGCTTCATCCAAGGGTTTGGTTGCAGCGCTGCTCACTGCCCTGGCATGAAAGAAGCCAGGTTCATTTTGGTGGACCAACGCAGCTCAGGAGGCATTTGAAGAGCCAACACAGATTCATATTAGCTCCTGAACTCCACCTCCAGAGCTAGCATTTGTGGTGGAGGTCGATGCCTCAAAAGTAGGTGTTTGGTGCAATCCTCTCCCATCGCTCTGGTCAGGGTGTCAAGTCAAGATGGAGGAATTGACTCACTGGCCTGAGGGTACCAAACATCCAATCTTGGTCCAGATGGACCACAAGAATCTATTTTATATCAAAGGGGCCAAATGACAGACAGAACCCCAGAGAGGCCTGGTGGGCTTTGTTTTTCAGCCAGTTTGCGTTTACCCTGTAGACAGATTCTCCAAAGTTGCCAGGTTTATAGGACTACCAAAACTCCCTTCAGCATGGCTGAAAGAGATTCTGGACTCCCACAAGGTGAGGGGCCGGGTCCAGTACCTGGTGGATTGGGAAGGTTATGTGCCGGAGCAGCATTCCTGGCTACTGGCATATATATATTTGGCAAACATATTTTGGACCCAGATCTTATCCGGGACTTCCAGAGGGACCGGACAGCCAGTCTTGGGACACCCCTAGCAGAGGGTGTCATGTAAGGGGCTGTCTGCATAGTGGTCCTTCTGTCACCAGGGGAAGGCCATCACTTGCAGTAATCCGAGTGATTGAGTACACCTGGTTAGGTTCCTTATGAGGACTGCCTGCTGTTCAGATGTAGTCCCTTTCCCGTTTAAATTCTTTGAGTTTGTTCCTCCTTCCCTCCAGCAAACTCTTCACCTCCCCACTCAACCACCAGCACACCACTACCCATCCTGAGTAGCAGTTAGCACATAGACCTCCCGTATGTTGAATGCCAATTCAAACCTTTCTCCTGTTTTGTTTTACTCTGTTTTCTCCTGTTGTAACAACATTTGCATTTGAGTCCACCCTTGTGGAGGTTTCCATCAGGGAGTTAAATACACAAGCATGGGACCTATCCAGAGAGGACTCTCTCCCTATAAAGATTGTTGCCCTGTTACATCTTCATTATAGTGTAACTGTCTGCATCATCTCTCCTGAACTGGTTATATACAGTGTCTGATGCTGTTTGTTTGGATTTTTTATTTTGTAACTCTGAATCATTTTCTTCCTTTTCTGTCCTGACAGGAGACTGAAGTCAAAGTCCTGCTGTGTGGGGATCTCTGGTGATTCATCTCGTGTCTCTCCTGACTATTCAAATCAACTTGGTGATCTGAAGATGATCAGTATAAGTGATTTTACACTGATCAAATCTCTGTTTAACTGGGCTTAGCACTAGTGTTACACTGTGAGTCTCATTTTAATCATGAAGGGTTTTGATATTTTAAAGGTGGGAGTTACAGATTATACTGTCAGTGTAAGACTGGTAATATTGGGTATAGAAATATGTGTCTTCCCTTCTAATACTTTTCCTCTAATTGTGGAATTTAATACCACGTCTGTCTAATATTACATTGTCTCTGTAAATGAGCCCCAATCATCATAAATATTCAATAAATTCCTTATTAAAATGTTGCAGCTAACAGATTGTAAAGGAGTGTTTGTTTTTTGTAATGTTGATTAAGGATAATAATGTAATTCTGTCTATTTTCTCTGAACTGATCTCTTTTTACTGTTCATGATAAAACATGTCTGACACGGTTCAGGGTTACCCTGACACTGCCAATCTCCTGAATTCCACTTCCCAGAGTGCATCACCCAATGACTTCACCCCCACGTTTCCAGTCGTCCAACCATAACTCACTTCCCCTTTTTTTTTGGTTGCCTTGTTGTCTGATCTCCTTGCTCTGACCTTTGCTTGTCTCTCCACTCTGACCTCACATTGCCCTGTTATGTTTGGTCATACTTTGTAGCTGTGTTTGATTGCTAGATTATTTTGATAAAACTCATCTGACTTTTAGCTCTGCACGCATTGAGGAAACTTTGCTGCTATCACCTTGTGAGAGCTGAAGGACTTACACCAAGCAGTGCATAGCCAAGGCTGACTTATAGGCCAACACAATCAAATATTCCCTCACTAGCTCCATAGGTAGTTTGGCACATCAAAATGAGCAGCTTGCTGAATTATCACAGATCTCTGACAATCTTTGGGATTTTTCCACACAAATAGGTCAATTAGATGTCTTGGCTGCTGCTGATCCTGAACCACTATCTACAGCACCTCTCCACTGTTTCCCAATGCACTCGCCCAGCCTCCAGAGTCCACTCCATGAGCGACTCTGAGGAACCCCATGCAAATAGCTTAATCCCATTTATCCCGAGCAGAGGCTTCAAACCTACGTGACTGTGGAGTTCATCCCTCAAGACCTTAAGTACCATGCCAGAGTAAATGTGTGAATACCACCTCATATGCCAAAATGGTTCTCAGGAGCAGAGGGAAACTTCATCCATTCCCATCAAATCATTGCCTATGGCTGTCTGCTGTGAATGGAGACAATGTGGACCAAGGGCTTGTCTCCAAAATCACTACTCCTGTTATCATGGACGTTACTGCTCTCAGATGAGATTCAGTTCTTTGTTTAAGACTTAATAACATACATCTTCTGAGAATGCCGTAATTATGTGTCTCTCTTGGTTAAAAAATCATGACCCCTCTATCTCTTGGTCTGAGTGGAAGATCACAGCCTGATCTTTTTATTGTCTTCATCACTGTTTATTATTTCCCTGTGTATCTATCTCTTCTACATCTATTGACAGCCCAGATGTTCTGTCCCCTGTGTGTATTTCTTCAGAGTACTCTGACTTAGATGAGATCTTCAAAAAGCACGCCGGGTTTATGATTGTGTGATTGATTTAATCAACAGTCAAGTACCTCCAAAATCTCATGTTTATCCGCTTACCCAACTCAGTGGTCCTCCGTATTCATCAAATTGGATCCGTAGCTCCCACTATCTTGTCAGGGTCTGAGAGGGCCATGAATGGAAGACAGCCTTCATAACCATTAGCGGGCACTATGAATACCTAGTTATGCCTTTCAGGTTGAGGAACGCTTCCTTTTGTCTTCCAATCCTTTATCAGTCACATTCTCCGGGATGTGCTGGGTCATTTTGTTATTGCCTATATTGATGACAACTTAATATACTCACCTGATTTACCTACCCATATCCGTAACAGTGACTGAGTTTCATTCAGACATTCAGATCTGTTTCTCATTGTTTCTCTAATGCTAACAATTAGCAGTTATTCCATTCAAAAAAATCCTCGTTGCTTTACGTGCTTGTCTGGCATCAACCTGAGGAGGATGGGTTTCTCTTTTAGGAGAAGGGGCTTGGATTTTATTTTTCTATAAAGATGTGACAACATCTGTTTTAAAATAGACTCTACAAATAAATCTGACCTGACTTTTGAAGCTGAAGATGTGGGAATCCACAAAGGGTCAGTGCTGACATTAGCTAGCATAATTGGTTTAAGAAAACTCTTATTAACTGCAGCTATTTCATCATCTCGTTCTCATCACTAGTAAAGCTCTAGAATGATAACTAAATCAGACTCTATTCAAAGTGTTGTGTGTGTGTGTGTGTGTGTGTGTGTGTGTGTGTGTGTGTGTGTGTGTGTGTGCGTGTGTGTGTGTGTGTGTGTGTGTGTATATATATATATATATATATATATATATATATATATACAGATGCCAGAATTAAATACTTCTAATACCTACCCAACAAACAAATATTCCAACACTCGCATTCACCCCTGAAAATTACTGTAACTTCACCATTATCTAACAGTCTGGAGGTGACTGTAAGTCTTTACGTGTTTAAAAACTGTATTAGGTGTTGGTTAATTCTCATCACGTTCAGCTTCTGACAGCCCGTAAATACAATATATCCACAGGCCAACAGCACACATTTCATCTACAAGAACTCCACTGAGGGGATGGTAATTTCTGTAGGAGGACCCATCAGCAGAAAGAAGCATCTGGAGCTGAGCTTCCTATGTGTTTACCATGTATTTCACAAGATGGTCAGGGGCTGTACCAGGCCAAGATAACTCCCATCCAGGATGCTGCCTTCTCCTACCCTTACAATGGGATTGCGTACATAGTGTTTTCTCATTTTTAATAATAGGAACATAAACAGGGGTTGAGTAACTGTGTTTAAGCACCACTGGGCTAATTCTGATTTCTCTTCTCTTTCTGGGAGTTGTGTGTTATTTAATTGGTTTACTTTTGGAAGAATCTCTCAAATAGACATTGGAATCTGACTGTATTTAGCCATAGGTTGGAAACTATACTGTACTATAGTAACAGTACAAGTAATACTTTAAAAACATTAATGCCCTGTCATGTTATTAGAGAAACTAGAAAATTTTTATTTTTATCATATTATCTAGCATTTATTTATTAATCCTTTATATTTGCATTATTGTCAATACACTTTTTAAATATGTAGACTGTGTTTCCAAGAATATGATGTTAAATCTTTTTTTCATTGGAAAATATAAGAGAGCATCCCAAAAATGAAACATTAACCTTCAAATCATTGGTTCTGAATGCCTGACATGAACAACACCATAAATGTACAGGATGCTTGAGACGAGTGTGTCGATGTGATACCCCTAGCCCCAGCTACAGCTACTTTCTGTTGTCTCCCAATCAAAGGGCTGGCACTCCAATATGTCATCAAACACCTCCTCCCAAGCCTCCATGTCAAATTTCAGACCAGTACGAGTCACCAAAACCAAACACCCAGACTTCACTGCTTTAGACTCTGTATTTTGGCCTAGGAAGATGATTGTGAGGAAGGTGTTGTGAGCTGGTAGAGGGAACCCTAAGTCACTAATATGTTGCTCCAGCCTAGGGTTAAAGATCTAATCAAAGACAAATTCTTACTAGGACTCTGGAATTTAATTATTTTTAATTGGTATACTCCAAATCGATGATCCTTGTTCCTAACCATCTGAAATTTTAAATTTGACAGGTCTTTTTCCTAATATTATAAAAAGCCAGTCTGCAGCAAAATAACTCAAAAGGTCATGCAGTATAATCAGTTAATTTTTAGTTCTTGCTGTCTTGGGAATCTCTAGTTCACAGTGTGATCTGCTCAGTCCAGCAAAGACAGGCTTCACTCATGAATCTTACAGGTCATTATTACTGATGTCCTTTATAAAAGGATTTATAAACTTTCAAACCTGATGCCTTTTTTCATTGGAAAATATAATAGAGCATATTTGCCTCCAAATCAGTGTTTTTGACCACCTGACATTGGGAACACTATAAATGTAGGGGGACTTGAGAAGTGCATCCCTGCCTGTCCTGTGCCAATGTGATACCCCTGGCCCCAGATACTTTCTGTTGCTTCCCAATTAGGAAAGATGGGCTCCACTCCTGAACCTTACAGGTCATTGTTACTGACGTCCAGCTCTTTCTGGGAGGATTACTATAGATTTAAAACAAAATTTTATGTAGACTGCACTTTTAAGAATATGATCTAAATTCATTTTTATATTTGAAAATTTAAGAGAGCATCCCAAATATAAAATAGTAGCCTCCAAATTATTTGTTTTAACTGCCTGACTCAAACAACACCATAAACACACAGGTGTTGTGAGCTGGTAGAGGGAGCCCTCACTCAAAGGAGCTAATATGTTGCTCCTGCCCCTGGGGTGTACAACATATCCAAGCTTAGTGAGCCTAGGGTTAAGATCTAATCAAAGATATTTGAAATTTTGATATTCCCAGATTTTTTTGCCAAATATTATACAAAGCCAGTCTGAAGAAAAAGAACAAAAGAGATCAGTCAGTGTAGTCTGTTGAGATTGTAGTTTTTGTCCTGTGCCAGTGTGATAACCCTCACCCCAGCTACAGTGAATTTCTGTTGCCTCCCATTCCGGGTCTTCTGTAGAATCGGAACACAAGATGCCCAGCAGTATAGTCAGTTGAGTTTATAGTTCTTGCTGATGAATGAATCTCCAGTTCACAGTGTGATCTCCCTTAGTCCAGCAAAGACAGCCTTCACTCCTAAACCTTACAGATCATTGTTACTGAGGTCCAGGTCTTTCTGGAAGGAATCTAGTTTCAAATCTGGTCCCAGTTTTTCACATGCTTTTCTAGGATTTCACAACAACAGTCTGCAGACAGACAACACAACAAATTGTGCAGTATTGTCAATCAAGTTTATAAAAATGCTTTTAACATGTAGACTGCATTTCCAAGAATATGATCTGAATCCTTTTTTAAATTGGAAAATACAAGAGAGGATCTTAAATATAAAATATTAGCATTCAAATCAGTGGTTCTGCCCCCTGACACACCACCATAAATCTTTTAGTTTTTTTTACTTTCTGTTGAAGCTGTTTTTCAAACAATATTACTTCAATATATTCCTGTCAAAGTGCATAAAAATACATATAGCAAGTGAACATATTTAAATATCTGGGGATTTGAGCTTAATATAAACAATACTGAAAGACTGAGGCAACATAACTAATAAATAAACTTTCTTGAAAAATTATCTGTACAATGTAATTAACAGAAATATAGTTTTCTTGTAAGGGCAAGTTCACTTTCAGTTGCTAAAGAATGGAACATCATATGAGATGATTTTGTAGGAGTTGGTATTAAAATACAGATATTTAGTTTGGTTTGCTCCTGATTGTTGAAGGAAGTATTTCCATCGTCAGATCCAAGATGTTCTTTGGCCTTCAAAACAAGAAGGTAGGTGCATGAGTCATGGAAGGGTTATAAACAATTAGAAAACAGCCAATTCACTCATCTGTACATAATTTACCAGAGAAACAACTGGTAACATGGCCAGGTCAGACTGTTCTAGCAAGTTTAGCCCACAAGTAGACCACAAGTCTCAAACAGTCCAAAAACATCACAGGAACTACAGATGTTTCTTGCTATGTTGATGTCAAAGCTCATGCATCTGCGATCAGAAAAAGAGTGACACTGTGAGGTGTTACTACTAAACGGATGTTACTTTAGCGTAGGGCTGCCCTCTAGAAGTTGACGTTTTGAACCGTCAGTCAGCGACCCTTTAAGTCGACTGAGACCCTTCAAGTCAACTGACAACAGTGACCTTTTTTTTCTTCCGTTAAACAGACTAAAGCTTACAAAAATGCACAAGAACTTTAAGAATGTAAAAATAACTATTTTAATAGTTCAATAATTTAATAATGATTGACATTCAGTCAGACATCCAACACTGCTCCAAACGAGGGAGCTGACTTTCGTTTTAGACATAACGGCTGTTTGTGGTGAAGGAAAAATAGACCGAAGACATTTGTTTTATTATAATTCCAATTATTTTAGAACCTAAATTACAGATATATTGATTTATTCATCTACAGCTAAGATTATCTTTATTTAAGGATAAGTACAGTCACTTAATATGCCTGCCGATAAATGAGAGATAATTATTTCAGCGCGGGGAATATATTTAAACGGTTTCAGGTACCATTCTTCTTTTTATCTAAAATAAATGAAATATGGACTAATCTGGTTTTATTTAGCAGTTCATTATTTATGAGAGAGGAAAGACGAAGGGTCCTCCTACTGAAGAAGCTGTCAGAAGTAAAATTAAAAAGACTATAAACTATAAGCGCTAATGTTCAGCATAAATACTTGCTGCTGCCTGGCACTGTATCCTGTAACTAAAGGCACCAATTCAGATCGATCATCATAAGCCCCGCCTCTTTTAGTTCAGAAATATGTTCCTGTGACTCTGCTGACTTTCTAAATGAGGAGGACATCAGATTTGAAACATAGCCTATGCAGACTGATTTACTGATTACTAGATAATGTACATGGAAAAAAAAACATGAACAAATAGTTGAATCGTCGACCAAGACGGGCGAATCCGATTCGACTGACAAAATTCTGAGTTGTGTACAGCCCTACTTTAGCGGTGGAACTTGATGTCCACCGATGTATATTAAATATAAAAATGAAAATTCACCGAATATCTTACCAAACTAAAGAGCGCAGAGCACTGTTTTGAGGTCTACAACTGCAATGTCATCTATGTTAATTAACTTAGTTAACAAATGACCACCTATAGTTACTTTAAGCATTGTTCTCATTAACTCTGTGTCTGTGAGCTGATTTTAACCACTGGAGTAGGTGGTTAAAGTAACCCAGGTGAAATATGAGCTCAGGAAGATCAAGATCAGGAAAACTGCAGGCCCAGATCGCATCAGCTCAAGGGTTCTCAAGTCCTGTGCCAACAAGTTGTTCAGCATGGCTGGGCACATCTTTAATCTTCCCTAGGTTAGGGAGAGTTCCACAGTTGTGGAAAACATCTTGCGTGGTACCAGTGCCTAAGACCCCACACCCCAAACTCAGTAGTCTATTTCAATTTTGACGTGCAATGTGCAATAAAACTGCATAGCATAATCCTGTCTTCTGGATTTAAATTTTTTAGTATATTATTCATATTTTTCTGTACTTTATGTATATAGATCTTATTTTTAATTGTATATTTGCAGACACTTCTGTTCTTTCTGCTGTGCTGCTGTAACATTGCAAATTCCCACACTTTGGGATTAATAAAGGATTATCTTATGTTATCTAAACAAGTATCATGAGCAAAAACCAGCATGTGGTGTTATGTAAGTAGCGTTTCATCCCTGACTTGTCTTTTGTTGGGGGGTTTACTAGGTTAACACCTCGTTTGGTTGTAGAGGTAGCCAGTCTCCCCTGGCATCCTTTGTTCTTGCAGTATCTTTTTTTTCCCCCACCTATATTATATATTAGTTCCCACATTGTGAGTGCTTTGCTTTTGGGTCCTCCGCTACCATTACAAAAGGCTCAACTCTCGTCAGGCTCACTGATCTCTGCTTTTTTCCTGTTTTGACTTTCAAACCATATATTGCCCTTGTACTCATAATACCAAATTGGATGCTTTATCCTGGATCTATGAGGTTGGACCCAATGAACCTTCCACCCCTAAGCCTATCCTGGATCCCAGGATGGTTTTTGCTCCCATTAGGTGGGAGATAGATGGGGACATTAAGCAGGTAAATTTGGCAGAGCCTATGCCAGAGCCGTGTCCCCCTGACAGATTGTTTGTTCCATCTCAATTCTGGGACAGACAGATTACATGGGCTTATACTTCCCTCACCCCTGGTCAAAGTATGGGAAATTATGATCTCTGACATCCACCATTGTAATACTTCCTGTACCGTCTATTCCCAATGTAAAACCCCACGCACTTTACCTGCAGGCAAATTAATGCTCTTACCAGTTCCGTCACGCCCTTGATCACAGCTCGCTGTTGATTTCGTCACTGATCTTCCAAATTCAAAAGGCAAAACCGTCATACTAACCATCTTTGACTGATTCTCCCAGGAGGACAGTCCACCTCCCTGGTCAGGACAGCATTTATGGAATGACTGGGTATGTCTTTCAGCCTCACCTCGGTATTACCCTCAGAGTAACTTGGAGCTTGGTAAATTCTTATGGATTTATTGTCACAATAATCAAACAGATTAGGTTCTGGACCAAGATGGATCAGAACTCCATCACTAGTTCCACCACATCCATTACTCCATGCGAAAGTATGCTTGGCTATCAACCTTCTCTCATGCCCTGGTCAGTTCAGTCATCGGATATGCTCTCTGTGGAACATTGGATGCAAAGGAGTGAGGAGTTTTGGAAATAGACCAATCAGTGCATCGAGTCTGACTTACAATGACAGAAGCACCAGCCTAATAGACATCAAGGTGACATCCCCTGGTATGTTCCGGAATACCGAGTGCGACTGTTCACATTAAACTAGGTCTACTTACAGCACTTAATGTAAATAAAACAATAACAAATAACCAATTTAACGTGCTGTGTCCCACTGAGATACAGGTCAAACAGGGTGAATATCTAGTTCTACAAATCTACTCTACCAGGGTTCAGTTTTTATCACAACCCAAGTATATGGGTGTATATGTGCTATACGACACATATTGTGTCTTTTTGTGCTACTAATTATACAAGGCACGACTCGACTTATCCGATCAATTCCTTTAACTTTTCAACATACAGAACTTACTGGAGTCACAGTTTTGTGAGGCTGAACTGCAGAGCATGTTACTTCATTGAAAGGAGCCAATGTGTCCACTGATAACAGTGTTCCTGTTATTACTACTGCATGTATTTTGATTGATCTGGTTATTATTGGCATGCCATTTTCCTAAACTTCCATCAGAGTCTTGTATTGTCTGGGCCACTGGGAAAGAGCTATGAGTAATGATAACACAATCCACTACATGGCAACACAGAAACATGCCACTGATTATTCAGTAGATCGTTTCTGTATATGGTGGTACATGTCCTTAGCAGAAACTATCTGCCATAGCACCAATGACACGTTCTATCAAGGACAGTAAAACAGACCAGTACAGAGAAAATAGACAGAATAACATTATTATATTTAATTAACACCTAACAAAAATCACTCCTTCATAATCTGTGTGCTGCAACAATAAGGAATTTATTGAATATTTATGATGATTGGGACTCATTTACAGGGATAATGTAATATTAGACAGACGTAGTATTAAATTCCACACTTGGAGGAAAAAGAAGTAAAAAGAGAAACAATATTGAAGAACTGCAGGAGGTAAGGCACATATTCCTACGCCCAGTATTCCCATTCTCACCCAGACAGTAGAATCTGTAATGCTAATGAGTTTATAGAAAACAATATGCTGTGTATTATATAACTACAACTATAAATTCTACATCATCACTCTTCATAATATTCTCACTCGCTTATTGGACCCCTCATGTACTAATTCTGACAGGGGTTTGATGATTTAACCTTTAACCTTTAACATGCCTTTCATATCTTAAATGAATCTCTGTAATAATGAAAACCCTTCATGATTAAAATGAGACTTACAGTGTAACACTAGTGCTAAACCCAGTTAAACAGAGATTTGATCAGTGTAAAATCACTTAGACTAATCGTCTTCAGATCATCAGGTTGATTTGAACAGTCAGGAGAGACACAAGCTGAATCACCATAGATCCCCACACAGCAGGACCTTCACTTCAGTCACCTGTCAGGACAGAACAGGAATAAAATGATTCAGAGCTACAAAATAAAAAGATCAGACCATCTTACTCCAAACAAACAGCATCAGACACTGTATATAACCAGTTCAGGAGAGATGATGTAGACCGTTACACTATAATGAAGAACACTGCAGCTGATTACAGCTACATCAGAGAGGTACTAAACTTCCTCCAGTGCCTCGTATCATGGGTTTAGTAAAAATGTACTGTTCAGGGGAGGTGGGGGAGGTTTACAGCCCACC
Source organism: Prochilodus magdalenae (assembly GCA_024036415.1). Classification (NCBI taxonomy): domain Eukaryota; kingdom Metazoa; phylum Chordata; class Actinopteri; order Characiformes; family Prochilodontidae; genus Prochilodus; species Prochilodus magdalenae. Next base: position 18,130 of record JAMWET010001473.1, on the reverse strand, counting down.
CTAAAATTATATACAGAGTGATTTTAATAACAACTTGTATTTTAGAAGTAGCGGAGAAGTATATCAAAGATGGAGGATTTCTTTATTTATAATAATTGTCACAATAACACTTTATTTTCTTATTTAAATTCTATTTTAATCATAATAGTGGAAAAGTAAAGCGGGAGTGTTCACCTGTGTGTCCAGCAGTCCTGATAAAAGGCCCCACAGAGATGGAAGCTCTGTCTTGTGTGTCCACGGATCGGCCAGCTCTATGCTGATGTCCAGGGGAACAGTTCTGTACGAGACAATCAGATAGCTGGTTTAGTTAGGGAACCTGCAGTGAGAACGACCCTATAGACATTAAACACAGGCTGTAGTATAAAGAGGTCCTACTGAAACCCTGCAGTATCACAGTGCAGCAGGTTTCTACAGGATATTAGTCTAAACCTGCTTCCTTAAGTAAAACCACAGAACAGGCTTTAACGATTACCCATCAGCGCACGACACACCACATAATGAAGTAACAAATAACACTCAGATATTTTACACCACAGTGAGGACAATGTCAACACTCACCGCTGCACAGTTGTTGTTCTGCAGAAGGCAAAGGTGGATGCAGCAGTGAAGGAAAACCTTGGAGTAGTTGCCGTTGAAGGCCAACATCTTGAAGAAGAAATGAGCAGCTGTGGAGACACCGTTCTGAAGAACCTTCACTGTGTTATCACCTGGATTTGGACACCTGAAATAATTTCATGATATATCAGCTTTAAATCAGTGAGAGCTGTCTGAACATGAGGACGTCCTGGCACCTACCTGAAAAACAGGTGTGAGCTATCCACGAGTAACCTTACCGGTTAATGATGAGGTCCCAGCGGACAGCGTAGTTCTGGTCATTCACAGGAGTGACCCAACAGGAATCTATCACTGTGGCAATCTGACGGCCGTCCACTCCCTGAACAGTCACCTCCATAAAGATCCTCTGGTCCACCTCAATGTCCTCAGTGCCATTGTAAGGATGGGAGAACGCAGCATCCTGATAGGGAATCATCCTGACCTGGTACATTCCCTGACCATCTGGAAGGGTCTTGTGCACTATGCTGTTAAAACAGCCAATCACAGAATCATCCTATGTATTATTCTGGTGACATAAACAATGTTAACAGTCCATAAACAACATTTATTATAAACTGCTCAGTGTAAAATGCTAAAATCCTGATTATACAGAACGACCTGAGGTAACTCAACTTGAGGACTAAACTGTTCACTCAACTCAACATTCCTAATTTAGCCTACTTTAAAAGCCCCTCTGTTTCTAAATCTGCATCTGAGTTCAGTGAACAATGTAGAATCAGTTTCTGAGTCCCCCCCTCTACTAGAGACGCTTTCCTTCATACAGTCTGATCAGACATTTACTGGTCTTGGGTAGTCACTCATAGTTGGATATGTCATTGCTGAGGAGGCGTCCACTGAAAGCCCTGGCCTTATTTCTGCTTAAATACTTTCATATTGTCTACACTTTCTGATTGAAACTCAAATGTACGTTTTTATGAGAGGATACAAACAGGGTGGAGTTAGAAACACGACAGTACTGCAGATTAGAGGCAGTAGAAATGAAGTAACAGCTGGTAAACGCATTTGGTCCATCATGTAGCAGACAAACAGACTCAAAACAAATTTAACCCAGAGCCATACGGGAACTGAACACTTTCAAACACACACACACACTGACAAGGACTCTTATAAAACACTCTGCTCAGCAGAAGTGAACTGAACACTACCTCAACACTTCACTGGCACCGACTCCAGTAGAGCACTGTATACTGTTCCAGTGTTCCATCCCACCCCTGTTCTATTTATCACTCACTGCAATTTGTCCTTAGGTGTGCAATATATATTCTTCTATACAAAAAAAACCTCTTGATGTGCAATAATTATAACTCTCTCTATATATATATACTCTATAATAACTCTATAAGCTTACTCTACATATTACTCCGTTATAATAGAGTGTGTATGTATATATATATATATATATATATATATATATATATACATACACACACACACACACACACACACACACACACACTCTCTATTATAACTCAATAAGCTGTCCAACAATAACTAACATGTGCAATAACTAACTGTAACCTAACCTCTCTGTTTAGATTATATAGTTTTACTGGTTTATATATAAACCTGTGTGTTTGCTGCTTGACCTTGTTCTCATGAACCAGGCGCTCACTGTATCTGCCTCTAAAGCTAGAACCTCACCTTCTGTTCCTCACTGAGAACCTGCTGTACATGTGGAGTTGCTGATTTAAGAAGAAACTGGCGTGAGCTCTGATTAATTTCCAGAGCTGTATATTTGATCATCTGTCCCACCTCTGCAAAGGGCTGAACTCCATGCCCATGGTGAGTGTCTGTCTGAGCTTATAGATGCAGGAGAAACGCAGTTCCAGCTCTTTCTTTCTGTTGATGGGTCCTCCTGCTGAGTCAGCTACACCCTGGATAGAGTTCTCATAGATGAAGTGGGTACCGTTGGCCTGTAGACAGGTGATGGACACTCAGTGTAAATGTATCTTGAAATGTACAGCAATGATTTTAAGATCCAGCTGTGAACCTTACATAAGTTTCTCCAGAAAAAAGATAGGTAATTCCACCATTTCATAATCTAATACTCAAAAACACCAACAGTATGATAAAGAGGCTGGAGACCAGACCGTGTGTGTGGAGGGCATGGGAAATGCAGTTCCAGTGGAACACTGTACAGTACAATTAAACCTAGACTGAAGGTACTGAAGACTTGGGGTGTGATGAGATCTCGTGACACGAGATCTCGAGAGATTAAAGTGTTTCTCGTCAAGCTTGAACCAAGGAAAAAAAAAAATATCAGTTGACTTGTATGAACTGTTTTAAGAGGGACCTGGCAGCACAGTTGCAATGGTGACCAGTGCGACAGGTTAGCAGTCAGAGCAGCTATCAACAGAAGAGGTATAATTTGTAATACAGTATCTCGTCAGTTACAGAGGATCTTTGCTAGTAGCAGCAAATGTAATGTCGGAGTTGGAGGAAATTCGGCTGTGGCCAACACAAAGAGCGCAATCCTCAGGTATATTTCTGGTAGATATAGTGGGGTTGCATTCACCTTTCTGCTGAAGTGCACAGCGCTCTACCCCAGGTTCTGGACTCTACCACAGTTAGACCATGACCAGCGCAACGCTGTTTTCATGAGGGTACAGAAGAGGATAAAACAGCTGCAGCAAAATCAGGTGTATGTCACTTTAAATTGCTTTCTTCCCATGGTATGTGTAACAATATTTTCTAAGTCAATGTATGTTCTCAGTACCAGCTGAAAAACTGTGAGTCATGTGTGTATGTGTATGTGTTTAGAGAAAGAGGGGGTATTTGCTGCTTAAGATGGTCCACTGAAATGGTGGAGAGAAAACTGCACTCAGTATCTTTTGTTGTCTCCGCTTGCCAAAGCATATCTTTCTATCCCTGCTACCTCTGTCCATAGTGAGCGTGTCTTTTCAACTGCAGGAGACATAGTTAGTGCCCAAAGGGCTCAACTGTTTTCAGAAAATGTAGACATGCTCAAATTCTTGAAAAAGAACATAACTATATCTTAGGCTGTTGTACCAGTCTCTTAGTCCTTGTGTTCGAACTACTCCATTGTGTTCGAACTAGTCCGTTGTGTTCGAAGAAAATTCTGGACAGTCACCGTTTGCACTTTAATCATAGACGTAATATGACTGGTTGTGATTTCAACTTATTGTTTGGAATATACAGGACTTAGAAAAGTTTATATTGTGTTTTCTTTTTTATAATTTGTGAAATGTAGTTCTGTTAGGTCGCACACTGCTTCAACTAAAAGCTAGAAATACTTGCATAGTTCAGACACAGTTTCAAGATAATCATTCATAATGGAGAGAAACCAGTCTGTTTTTCCAAACATTTGAAGTTTTCTTAAAAATTCTTGTCTCGTTCTCGTGAACCCAGTATCGTGTCTCGTCTCATCTCGTGAGATGAATGTCTAGTCACACCCTTACTGAAGACCCTTGATGGTACTAACCCAGTGTCCATCTCTATAAATACCAGCACTGTGTACCATGTTCTAGAGTTTAATCAGTCTGTGTGGTTTGGTTCAGTGTACCGTGAGGTTTGTCCCACAGATGTTCTCATCATTATCAAAGTGGAACACCAGTCTGCCGTTCTGGAGCATCCCATTGCAGCTGGGGTCACTCAGGTGCAGGACGTTAGTGGGGAAACCAGCTTCAAAGAGCTGACAGCGGGACAGAGACATGGTGCCCGAGCTGCTCTCACAGGTTTCTCTGGAGTCTGAGATAAAGAGGATAGAGGAAGGAGGCATGAGATAATACTTTAGTGGAAGGTCCTGAAGTGACTGATCTTACTGGTCCGTTAAACCTGGCTGGTACCGTAAGACTTGTCTCTGGGTCTAGGATCACTCTGATTACAGAAGCAGCCATAGACTCCATCTCTCTCCCCACACCACTCCTCCTCAGTGCAGCTCAGATCTGCACAGGGGTCCACCGTCACTGAGGAGAGAATAATGAACAGAGGAATAGAGTGATAATGCAGCAGACACATTAAAGTCATATACTCTGTACTTTGCAGTATGATTGTGTAACTGAGGGGTATAGATGCAATCATGAAATGAAAAGCAGATATGTGTTATCAGTACTCAAGCAAAGCAGAGCGAGTGAATGAAGTGTGATTGGAGAGTTCAGGACGTGTGGCAGTGATGTCATCAGATAGTGAATTCTGGGTAACGGAGATTGGGAGTTTTGAGGTGTCAGGGAAATCCAGAGGTGTAAGAATAGAATGGTAAATTTATAATGCCCACTACTTTCAACCTTGTTTTTCAGACATTCTATATTAAAAAAAAGATAAAAGAATATGTCACAGACAAAGTATTTAGACCGACGCGCACAGAGCTAAAAAGTCAATGAGCATTTTATTATTAAACAACCAGCCAGTTACACAGAGCGGTTGTGCCGGAACACATCAAACACAAGAGCAGGAGTGCGAACAGATCGGTCACAGAACTACGGTACAGGCGAGGGGTCAGAACCAGACAAAACAGTCAGCGAGGGCAATCAAAATATAGATGAGGAGAGACGAGAGAGACTGGTCCAAGATTACAAAGAAAGATCAGTAGGCCAGAAGGTAACATAAAGAACCAAAAGCCAAAAATCCTCAAAGAATTTTTGTAGTATCGGTAGTCATGAGTAACGAAGGAGGTCAGTGCTGGATGGATAGTAACAAGACAGTAAGAAAGAAACGCTCAGAAGTTACAAACGAGGGTATTAGCAAAACTTCGTGAGGTGTGCGACGTTGTGTTTGTTGGGCATAAAAACACTGAAATCGTAATTAAGGACAGCTGTGTTTAGAAATTCTGGTGACCTAGAGCAGAAGTGATTCGAGAAGAGAAAGACTGGGGAACAGGTGGTTAGTGACGTCATTAAGTATGATGCACTCTGGGAAGTTGATTCCGGAAGTTTGAGCGGTGGAGCCCAGAAGACCCGGGGAAAGGTTCGACATGAATATAATTGTCTATACCGTGGTTTCTTGGTGCTCAGCAAGCATAAGTGTGTTAATTTGGAATGAACAAAAACTACTAATACTTCTGTTATCACTTTGTATAGTGTAAAACTTAAAATATTATTAGTCGAGTTATCATATCTGTGTAGTAATAGAGCCGCATACAGAGTGTTTTATTGTCCCTTGTACAATATGCTAGGGTAATTGGATTGTTAATTCCATGCTGCGAGTACTAATTGACAAACTTAAAATTAAGACATTAAATAAAATCTATATTTTTAAAAGATCTATCACGACAACATGTAATCTACTGTAATTATATCATTGGTGGAAAATTATTGAATATATTACCCGTTGTACTAAGAGTAGATGCAACAATGTAGCAAGAGGACACAAGCACAAGAATTTGACACAATAATTCAAATTATTTTACTATTTTACGTTAAGATACATTATTGTTGAATTATTGCGTTGACTGTTACAGAGTGGTGATCATAATATTAGAGTAATAATAATATTTCAGGTATTTAACATTTTAGTGGATCCTCTTGCACCAAAGAGAGTAGAGTCATTACTACCTGTGCAGCCTGTATTTCTCTCTTAGCTCATCATCACTCAGGTGAACTAAAGGACGGAGATCTCAAAGACCGACACTGATTTAATAACAGGATCCTCTAAACAGCCGTTCACCTCTCACTGAGAGTTTGAGCTATCATCATCACCAGTCTTCCCTATGGGCTGTTTGATGGATTGGACTGGTTAATGTGTGGGTTTTGATTGGCATAAATCAGGCCCCCACCTGGAATACCAGACTAGGGTGATGTATGCTTAACTAGTATATCATATAATTTTGTATAAAATATAACATTTATTATTAATTTTTGTTTTGTCTTATATTTCCTTTCTTCTTGATATTATACATAAATTTTCAAGAAAACATGCAATTCCCTTACATCCCCTCACCCCTCTGGCGTTTGGGTGCTGAACTGGAGTCTCCAAATCCACTTCTAGTACTTGAAGAAGTAGAAGAAAGACTAGTACTTGGGGAACAACGAGCAGCGTTTTGAGAAAACCACTCCTTAAATTAACGATCATTCCTAGAGACTAGCGTTCTAGCTTTACACAAAACCTTAGGGGAAACGCCAGCCCTGATTAGTTGTGAGCTGTTTTTTCAACTTCTGTTCTCTCCAGTTCCAACTTTTTTGGTAATCATGATGCTGGGATTCAAATACAAAACAGCGTGAATTATTTCTTTATAAAAACATGTGGCATATGATCCTGTACCTGCAGTGGAAGTTGGTGGTCATGCGGACTCCTTGTTGTTCTGGGATTTTCTGGGTCATTTAAACACGAGGTAATGGTATGAACATCTGCTAATGAGACAAATTAAAATTAATTTTAAAACAATTAAAAACAGAGAAATAATAATAATGGAAATGTTTATTCCAGTAATCAGATCTACCTGCACAGCTAGGCTGAGATGACACAGCAAGCGTTGGGACACTGACAAACTCCATATACGTAGTACATTTCCTCGGAACAAGCTTTTCACTCGAATGGGGAAGGAGCGGAAAAATACACAGCAGTCCCCCATATCCAACTTCCCACAAGACCCACCGAGTAGTGGACACTCCATCCTCCAGTTCGTGGGTGAGAACCATTCAGCCAGAGAGAGTTGGTGAAACATCAGTTGCTTAGCAACATGCCTTCACTAACACATGAATTCTGGCCCCATTCACGGAATATTATTTACCTCAATACAGAAGACTGATACCAGCCGTTCCAGTCATGTCGGTTTTGTCACGCTATCCACCAACTCCACCAATCCCAATAAAAAACTCCAGTTGGTGGGTCTCCTGGTTTGTGGTAGCTCTTTGAGGATTCATCCAGCACTTCGTTAGTTGTAGAGGGGATTTTATGAAGCTGAGTTTAGGGGAGGATCTTAACGTTTTATGGATATAATTTATTATCATATTTATTTTATGTATACTATTTATTCCCAGTGATTTCTTTCTAGGTAATGATCAAATATTTAAAGATGTATACTGTACAAATCCAAATAGATTTTTTGTCAGAGTAGATGGAATTATGGCTGTAGAAATCTTTTTTGGTTGGTAATTTAGAAATCGAAAGGAGAGACAACAAGTGTGAGACTACACGGTTCCTACCTGTGCAGTAATGTAAGGCATTGGGAGTGAAAACATCTGGGCTTGACGGAGTTTATAGTACATTAGTATCTCCTGGGACAGGCTTTCACCTGGATTGGAGTTGGAAATTTTCTGTGGTTATCACACCGGTTACTGATAGAATTCATCGCTTCTGGATGGCATAGACTTCCACGATGGTGACGATGTCATCCTATATCTGTTGGATGTGAAACATATTAAGCCAGAGTGAAGTGAAGCCACCACACTGCATGTAGCTCCCACACCCCTCGCGATGAATCTGAGCATCTGCTCCCTGAAAGAAACAGCCCTTTTTGTTTTTTTGTGGATACCACGCCGTTTCCAATTCTACGCATAGTTAGTGTGTCTATTGACCTCTGCTGTGTTGGGTACCCAGTAGCTGTAGCTTGCATTTCTCGCAGTTATCATCTAGAAACAGTGTAGGTGATGGCAGGGGTCAAAGCTGTATGTCGTGGGGCGTGGTTGCTGTGGAAACAGAAGGACAGATGGTGCTTAGTTAATTAAACCATCATTTTCACAGTGTCTTTTTTTAAAGTTTTTTTTAATCTGAACTGTATATGGATTGTGACTACTCTGATACTATGTTTATTTTTTGTAGATTTTATAAAGCTAATTATCGTAATTAATTTTTTTTAAACAATGTTCTCTCAATATTTATCTGAAGATATTTTTCTTAATGAAAATTGCCAGCCTGTTGGTGATCTATGCTGGTGCTATGACTGTAATATACACTTGGCGTTGTTTGGAGTGTATTCTGTGTTTAAGATGGGCCATGTACCTGCACATCATTCCTTCATAATTCCAAGAATAATATCCCAAAATTGTAAAAAATCATTATTTGATTTATATATACCGTTCTGTAGCAAATTGAGTAATCATCATTGGGGCATCAGCTATGGTGGGTGTTGGCTGGGTTTGGGTGAACGTTATGGCTGTGTTAGAGTTGGGTTTGTAGTGTGAGCCACGGGTCTGGGTTGGACTAAAGGTGATTTAGAGACTTAGGTGGGCGAGGGTTGAGGCTGGGTTAGGCTAGGAAATAGACGGTACAGCCACACAAACACCAAACAGAAATTATACCAGTAAAAGTGCTTGCATTGTATTTTTTTAATTTTTTAATGGATTAAATAAATGTATGTCAAAAAATGCATAATAATGCTGTTTTTCACAAAACCCGATAAGACTGTACTGGGGTGTGTAATGTTTTAATCAGAGCTCCACTGTGTTTTCGTAAAATCGATGCTCGAACAAAACAGAACAGTGTCTGAAACACCACTTGACTATGGAGACCTGGCGAGGTTAGAGGAAAAATATGGAGGAACAGCTAAATATAACTATGATTAGACTATAGGTAAAGTTACACTGGACTTTTAACAGCAGTCCCATTCATCCTTTTAAAAGAGGAGAAACACAACAATCAGAAACAAAATCTGGATTCACTTCAGCTGCAGCTTCTGTAAAAGACCGGTATAGAGGCACTGTGTGGACCATGCGCCCGGCGTTAGATCCAGTAGATGATTAGACCTAGATTACTTGTTGGAGCACTATTAGGAACAGAAAAAAAAGGTTTCAAAGTGTTTAGAGTTTTGTTTCAGTTGTTCTTTTTGCTCAATACCACGGTGGTGTACAAGGACGCCCTTTAATACATCATTTAAACTGAGCAGCATTTATTGTTGTGATGGATTTTTTCGCTATTCATTGATAAATTCTGCAGAACATGGACATGTAATCAGTCTATGTTTTCACAAACTACAACAACAGGACGGACACATATCCAAGACACTAACATGGGTAGTTACGCTTACAAGTACAGCATAGGCTTTACAGTGCTTGTAGTCTAAATCCATCTGTATTTACTCATTCCCTGTATTTACTATTCCTGTTTTTACTCTCATATCTTGCATGGTTGGCTCTGACAGAAACATAGGTGGGTCTTTTTTGATCTGGCTGTTGAGTGAAAAGGGTGTGTCTTCACCTGGTAAAAGAATGATACAGTTGTTTTGAAGCTGAGCAGTTGCCATTCCTTTAGAAAAAATATATCCAAAATAATTAACACTTAATGTTTTTTGCTCCACTTTCGGGAAGGGTTTGTTTTTATGTTAGGCTTCTGCCAAGTGGAAGCGTGTGAAACAGATTTCAAATGCAAATGCCACATGTGAAATCAACTCTCTATGGATTTGACTTACAGAAGATCATGTTTGGGAATAAGAGATGTTATATGGGTAGATAATAACCAACACTGTTAACTCAGTTTCGGATGGTCAGTGCCCTCAAATTAAAGCTAAAATACTACATTACTATAAAGCTGCCAGACTATATTTGAGACTGATATTCATGTGTTACTCTTCAGCTCCAGTCTGCTGTGCTGACAGCTAAAAAATAACTATAACATATTTTCATGGTCGTAAAAACTGTATGTTTCAGAAATGTAATCTGCTATATAGAATTAACTTTTCCCTGCGAATGAGCTTAAAATCTTAACAAATTTCAGGAAATTTCTGGAAATACATTAGACAGAAGATGACTGGAAACTTACTTCTGTCGTTGCTGAGTCGTGGCTCACAGTAGCAAGTGGTCCCCCGTTGGGGGACAGCTAGTCGGAGTTACAGTGTTAAACATCTGAAAAGAGGGACATTTTAAAGAAGGAAAAGAAAAGGTAAAGTGAAAAACCTAACGAAATAATAACACAAGGTATAAAAAACTGACATAATAAAAACTGAAACAGCCAGTTACCTGTACAAGTAGCCTGTTTTCATAGAAGAAAGGACTGACAAAAGCTCATAGACATAGTAAACTTCCTGGCCATGCCTTTACCTGAATGGGGTTGAGAATGGATTTTTACAGCAGCCCACTTTCATGTCATTTCCACAGAGACCTGGCGAGTGGACCACTCCATCCATCTATCTCCAGGATGAGAAACCGTTTCAGACAACAGAGTGTAATACAAAGTAACCACATCTGGATGTAGGAACGCAGCTTCTCTGGACATGCGTGATGTTCATCCCGTAAGAACAGCCAGCGGACACGTCACCTCGTGGTACCAGCCGTTACTCCAGCTGAAGTCAGCATAAGAAATCCCTAACTCAGTCTATTATAGGCTTCTCCCAGGGCTGATCCAGGGAGGACGTAGTGGTAAGCAGGGCGGTCAGCAACACTGTCAAAAGCAACTGTCACTAGAAAACAGAGATATTAAAAATATTATTACACACTAACAGCACATTCCACTTTGATTTGAGCAGAGAATCTAATTTTAATTTATAGATATATTAAATTAATAAATGTATTCAATACATTTCATAACTAATTTCGTTTAAAAACAGATTCAGGATTTTCTTAAGGCCTGGACTATGTATTTGATTAGTGACTAACTCCTAACATTCATCCATTAAAAATTAGGAAGGTGATGAACAAGGAGATCTGTCATACTTTAATACAGACATCGGCCTATAAATACCTGATTTATTAAAGGCAGGGTTAGTGTCAGGAGTAGGTTTTAGGTTTGGGCCCTAAGTTAAGTTTAGGGTGGGATTATTTTTAGTATATTTTCACAACTTCAAATGCAAATTTATGCATGCACTTATTAATTGCTAATTTATAGCCCATCTTATAAGCTAACACTGTTTCACTCTTACAAGGCATGTACACAAAGATGGACACCATCCAAATAAAAAATGTTAAAAAATACTATACTAATATAGATAAACATGGGAGGGAGAAAATACGAAAAGGGATTACTACAACATGTACAGTATGTGGGGACATTGGAGAATGGATATTCTGGTTGAACAAGTTTATAAACATTTAGTACTGTCTTGGACAGGCTTTCACTTGGATTGGTCTTTTTGGAGATGTATCTGTGTACTGCACTGGTTATGGTAGTCGTTGATTAGTAGTCAGTAGTAAGTAATAGTTAGTTTTTTTTAGTAGTAGTCATAGTAGTAGTAGTTAAAGTTTAGTTCCAATAGACCATCTCGAGGTCGACGATGCGTGTTGCTAGTTGTGGATTGAGACTCCAATTTAAGCCAGAGTGGTGTGTGTCCACCCACGATGTTGTGTAGCTCCAACACCATTCAGAGATCTGGCGCAACTCTTACCCCTGCAGATACAGCCGGATACCAGTCGCTCCCATTCAACTAACTGAGTGTCATTCATGGACCCCTCTTCTATGGTTACTGCTGTGCCACCACTTCTGTCCAGTCTTCCATCAAGAACACATGTACTTATTACAGGGGCTCAGATGCTGTAGCTGGTCGGGTGTAGCTGCCATGGAAAAGAGAGAACCATAATAAACTATCACATTTTCAGGTATAGCAGAATTATAATTGACTGAGTCAACACAGAAGCACAGTGGGTGACATTGGATATTTTAGGTTTTTAACACAGAACGAGTGAAAGAGTTTAAAAACATGGCAGCACATGGACGACGGAGACAGGAATGCAATGAGACAAGTTTTTATGGAACACTAACTATAGAGAAAAAAGGAGGGGATTGGTCCTGGGAAGGGGGCGGAAGTACAAGGGACAGGTGAGGGGCCTGACCAACAGGGGGCGGACGGAGACAGGAGGAGCCGAATAACCAAAACAAAACAAAAGCATTTGGAACAGGACAACAAATGGGCACATGGAAATGGACAAGGAGAAAGACCGAAACGGAAAACTAGAGGAAACACCGAGAGAAACAGGCTAAGCCTAGAAGGGCGCGCTGATTCCCAGTAGTTTATGTAGTAATCTCTATATTCGAGAAATGGTAAAAGTGTACGTTCTCATGTCCTCACTAAAATGTCTCATTGATATGTGTTCTATTGCGTTCTACATTGTGGAAGGAAAATATGGGTCTATGAGATTTGCAAAGTACCATTGCCTAGTTCGATTTTATTACCTTTACCACAAATTGGGGTTGTAAATAGTGGACAAGTCCAAAACATTGTTACTGAGCACTAGGCTGAGATTGTGGGCATTTATGTTATCAAGATGTACTACAGACAGTCTAGTCTGATATTACACATCCAAATGTATATGATACTGAAGTAGTCACGGTAACATGCTCATTACCATCTAAACTTCTTCATTAAAACTTCCAGTGGTATAACTACTATATTTCTAGCCACATTAAGGTAAGTTTGGGAGGTGCTTGGCGCTGTACTTATAAATTAAAACATTGCAAAGGGATTCTTTTGTCACTGCAGTTCAGCGAGTTAAGCTACTGCTGTACATACCTGGCACATCACTATGTTTACATTATATCCTATATTACTAATTACTCACCGATAACACTGTGTAAAATACACAAGTATCGTCTAACTGACATTAGTTATTATTTACAAAATACTAGATACAGCTCTCTATAATCCCAAAAAAACAAAAACACACCACCAAATTCTCTATCTTGAACCAGCAATTTGTGCAGTACATTGACCACATATGTCGTTAGCTAAGATTCATCATTTACAAATATATGTGAACAATTAATAAAAAATACAAATGAGGATAAGAAGGGCATGTAAATGCCTTTGATTTGAAGACAACAAAATAAAAATTAGAAGTATCTAATTATGTAACACACAGCTTTTAACTAGTTATAAATGTAGTTTATTTTCCTCTAATCAGCAATGTGGCAACTGATTCAGAATATTAAGCACTAAGACCAGAGATTAAATGAAATTCCTTTTATAAGGAAGCACCCAACCCATATACTGTATATAAGAGAAAGACACTGAGACCATAAATGGTGTATTAATATAGATTGTAAAGAGTCTTCAAAGCTGCTATTATGAAGTATATACAAATAATTTATGAGGCACACACAGGATAACACGTGCTTAGTTAGGTGATGTGTGCTGAATTTGCGATTGGAGAAGTCGATAAATTGATTAAACAATAGGTTAATCGTGTGCTGACATTCTGTAAATAACGAGAAATACAGGAAAAGAGAAGAAAAAAACAATTTTAATGCAGAAATTTAAGTATTAAGTTAGACATTTCAGACTCACAATGTCAAACGTCATAATTAAAAAGGTTGCTAAAATAGGCAGTAAATGCATATGTACCTCAGCTACAGTAAGTGCCCCAATATATTTATCACACCTAGACTTAGGAGAAACGTTACTAAATATGTCAAAATCGAGGAACGTCATGAGTCTAAAGGTGAATGCTTCACACAACAAAATCTAGAGATATGCACCTTTAATACACTTTCCAATAGATAAAAGAAACAAATTAGGCGGAGTAAGGATCACAGGAGGTGGGAGTCTAAAGTAACAGCTTGTGTGTAACTCGGCCGGAGTTGTTTCCATCAGTACTTCTGGTGCGGTAAGAAATCTGAAAAGTGAACAACTCCATCCTCCAATATCTCAGTATGAGGACCGTTATGAGTCCACCAGTACTGTATAATTATATCTACCAACAATTTCTGTGAAATTTACATTATACCATTAGCTACTCTGGCATTACTGGAATGTTCAATCCATATATAAACATATGGATACAGGCAATCTCTCTTAACCTCGGTTCTTCCAGGTCCCACCCAAACAATGGTACCAAGCAGTTCCAGCTTAGTAGAATAGAGACACTGTCAACACTATGCCACAGTTCCATTATTGTTCATAGTAGTACTTTATGAATACAAAATTGTCTATAGCAACTTCAGAAGTCTAAGGTGAACTTACCCATGGGACCTCACAGTTAGTGAGATACTCAAGTTGTCGGACATGGATCATACAGTAGGTTAGAGACATTAGGATTTAAGAAATACAAAAACCTCATCTTGATTCATAAATTCAGAGACAATGATTAGCATCATAATCAACAAATACACCCCCCCTTAGAATGTAATTCTATTTTAATTTTTTTTATTTTTTTGACCATTATTAAATGTATGTAATATAATCCATTTTTTATGTTTTATGTCCCAACTAGTGCATTAACATTTGGTGACAGAGAATAGTAATGATTTAAACACGTTAAAACATGAGGAGAGACTTGTTAATTTACTCTTGACGACAGTTATCCAATTATGTCAGGTCGGATTGGGCTTAGATTACATCTGGTCAGTTGACTTCAGCTGTAGATAGAACGTGTGTTTAGTTTAATTATAGTATTTGAGTAATCTATCCTTTTGTGGATTTCAGTGTTTTCACTTGGATCACTTTTTTTTAGGACTTGTGGTGGAAGCCGGATTGTGGCCCCCCCCCCGTTTTTTTGTAGGATTAGATGAAACTGCAGTTAGGTTGTTGTCATTGTACTCAATGTAATATCTTATTCAGAATTTATCTGTAGATTTCTCCGTCTTTTCCGTGTATTGTGACTGTGTGCATTTTCTGCCCCCGTCCTCTATGCAGTCCTGTTTGTGGCACATTGGATGATCCGCTCACCACAAGCCAAACCCTGACAGAGGTAGCCACCACGTATTTGGCTCCTGTAACTCTTTCTCACACGCAGGTACGCCCCAAGGTCCCATTCCAATGTCAATTGCTTGGGAGCTCACTTTTTTCCTTGTACAATGGTAAGCCATGCTGGGTGACCAAGTCCCTTCCATTTCAACTACAGTTGTCATCATGGCATGGTAGTAATGGTTAATCATCAAGGGATAGGCTTGGTCTTCCATGTCGTCATCAACCAATACACTGTACTTTGAAAGTAGCAGGGGTCAGAAGTCTTAGCGCGGTGTAGCTCGGTTGCGAAGTGGCAGTGGGCAGAAGGACTGCCGTGTGGATGCATGCGCAATATAGAAATCTGGTTGGAATGTGGGAATTAATTCTTGTTAATTTTTTATTTTAAAGAACTGATCAAGCGGGTAAAGTGAGAATCTAGAGGTAGGTTGAGTGTCTAAATCATGTTGTGTTGCGGGTCGCAAGGTCTTTGGTTAGGTTCCAGTTTATTACCATTTCCTAGAGAGTCTGTGTTTTCAGTACTTGAGCAGGTGATCAGACCTGGAGTAAAGAGGAACCCTTGTGGACTCTACCAGATATCCTGTTTGTTTAAAATAATTGGCCCTTTTGGACGTTAAAAACTGGTTCCCCTATCCATACGAAGACAAACGATATCCGCTACACAATAAGTCTCATTGGCGAAGCACCAACTAGAGTTGTGTTTAATGTTGATTAACTTGCTACTTATTTCACAATAATGCTTTATGGAGTTAAATATACAGACTTTCTGTACATCTAAACAGGACCATAATAAGTCTAAAGATTAGAAGCAAATAATTAGTATATGAAGAAGTAGCGTAGGGTGCGAGTTTGTACTCTGACTCAGAATTTTTGCCGTCAAGTCGAATCAGATCTTCGCTCCGTCCTGGTATCCTTCCGCATGTATTCATACTGATTGACATTTCATCAGGGTTGAGACCGCCTTTTAGTTGTGTTTTATTTTCCATCACGTATTTACCTGTTTAACGATTAATCCGTTAGACGCACATAGAATCTATGGGTAGAATTCATTGCATCGTCGACTTCGCTTCGTCTCAGTGGAGCACACGCTAGTATATCTCTTTCATTTTAGAAAGAGATTAAGTATGCCAGAGCACCAGTACAGGGAAAGTCACGAAAAGAAACAGAAAGGGCATACATTTTCTGAAAGCTTAATAAGCAAAATGCTAGAACGGGGAGGATGTTATGTATGATCAATCAGTGAGAACTGGATGGAATGTGTAGTCACTTTTTCGTTGATTTAATTGTACAAGAGTTATAGAGTTTCGAGAGTTTAGGATCCTCAAACCAGCACGCTGTTGGCATATTTCTAATAGGCCTGATCGTCTTTATTTAAGAGTCCTTTCACCCTTACATCACAAACAAGCATCTGACTACTTCACAGGATCATAAGGGTACGGTCCTTCAACTCCTCACTCAATTAGGAATACTAACACCTGTGAAACTTCGTTTTTCTTCCTTAATAATTAAATAACAAAGAGATTATCATCCTATTACAGTTGTTAAATAATCCATTAATTGAAAATTGGTAGTTTACTTGATTAACTTGGTTTAAGCTGAGAATACCTGAAAGAGAAACTCTAATTGAGGACGTGGGTTTTATAGACTACTCTTATTATTCGAGGAAAATACGTTGTTTTTTTGAATACTTAATGTTATATGTACCGAGCTCTGAAACTCATTTTTTTCCTAGCTAGTTTATTCACAGGTAGGTCACTAGGTGCTATCTAATTGATGCTTGCCCATGTGTGCTGCATATATTTGTTTATGTATATATGTAATACAAAAAATTAATCTTAGCTAAGCTTAGCACGAGCAATATAAATGTATAAGGATAAATTCGTTTGTAATTACTTTAGGTACTTAATAAGTTTAAATTAAGACTTAAAATTAAACCAAGGATCTGTTCAGGTAATTTTTTTTATACAGGAGTGTATCTTTTTCTTACGTCAGAAGCTC
Source organism: Prochilodus magdalenae (assembly GCA_024036415.1). Classification (NCBI taxonomy): domain Eukaryota; kingdom Metazoa; phylum Chordata; class Actinopteri; order Characiformes; family Prochilodontidae; genus Prochilodus; species Prochilodus magdalenae. The sequence goes on along the minus strand of JAMWET010001473.1, from coordinate 1,014 downwards.
CTCCCAGACTTTCTCTGAGACACAGTTTTATCGACCCTGTTGTTTGTGCACACTGCAGTGCTTTTCAAATTTCAGCACTTGTGACGCGTATCTCTTTGACAGGGCTTGTGATGCGCAAAGGATGACCAAATGAATGTACAAATATTCCCGGTCTAGTGGCACAATTGTGGTGTGGGCTTACTATTTAATTTTCGGTGTACCAAAAGCAATTGTATGAGCACATTAGCCCAGCTAGAAACCTTGTGATAACCAGCTACGTATTTATTTAATATTGTACGAAATATAGTATATATATATATTCTATATATTATATCCACTATAATTATGTTAAAATCATTCCATATGACTTTTACAACAATACTCTCATCTTCTATTAATAATTTTCTGTAATTAAATTAGTGTTTTCTTTCTACTTGCATTTTTGGACAAACTTTTATTTAGATAAGACATACTTAAAAACCTGTTTCTTTTTGTTGTTAATACTGGTTCGTGCAGTTTCGATTCTTTAAAGGAGTTCCTTTTGCCGTACGGAAATTCATACTCATTCAACTTCTTATTTGAATGGCGACACCAGCTCTCTTGATGTTAAATAATACAGCGCTTTAGTTGTCGTCTGCGAACAGCCAGTGTGACCTTAACGCTGTAGTGAAGGCTACTTTTCGGCACAAGCAGTGGCGTTGGACGGCCCGCATATTGTACCGAATGGTTCTCAGACGAAGCATCAGGTCAATGAATTTAAAGAGTCTATGCAGCATTATGACATACTAAGCACAGGAGTTGAAGGGAAGTTTGGGCGGCGTCACTAGGCAGAGTTGTAACAACTTCGTAATTCTACTAAAGTTGTCCTTGAAGAGCAACTACACACTTTTAATGGTGACTGGGGCTGTGCGGAAGTAGACAGTACATGACTTTCACCCACTAACTGGGCACCTGCGAGTTAAGTGGTAGGGTGTATTGCGAATTTGCATTCTCTCGTTCCAATGATGCTTGTGTTGCTTACGCTAAATGACTGTG
>JAMWET010001472.1:0-16062 GCA_024036415.1 Prochilodus magdalenae | reverse complement strand
ATTATGTTGGCTCTAATAAAATTGCCTTATAATCAAAGAAATGTTATTTAATTGTGTGTGGAAATACTTTCCAGTAAATTCAACCCAAATGATTTTTTTTTTTGAGTGTAGGTACACATATAGATATATATTTCACAATCTTCATTTGTCAGTATGGAAGAGAAATCTACTGCTAGCAACTGCAAATTACAACTGCAAACCAACACCGTCATCAAGTTTGCCAATGACACAAAAATAATCGACATCACCACCAAAGATGCCCATACAGAGAGGAGGTCAAGCTTCTCACAGAGTGGTGTGCCACCAACAACCTCGCCCTTAATGTCAACAAAACCAAAGAGCTGATCATTGACTTTTGGAAGGTGGGAAAGAAACACACAAACCACTAAACATTGGATGCACGTTGGTGGAAAGAGTGAGCAGCTTCAAGATCCTCGGTGTCCACTTAACCAAGGATCTTACTTGGACAATTAACACGTTACACATTGTCAGAAAGGCCCAATGATGCCTCCACTTTCTACGAAGGCTGAGGAGAGTCAACCTGACACAGCAGCTTCTTTGCAGCTTCTATAGATTCACCGTGGAGAGCATCCTGACAAGCTGCATCACTGTGTGCTATGGTAGTGCCACATCTGCTGAGTGCAAGGCCCTGCAGAGGGTGGAAAAGATTGCATAGCACATCACTGCAACTACCCTCCCACCCATACAGGACATCTATGACAAGACATGTCTGAGGAAAGCAGTCAACATATCCTTAGATCCCACACACCCCAGCCATCTCCTGTTCCAAACTCTGCCCTCCGGAAAGAGGTACCAGAACATCCAAGTCAGAACCACCAGGTTCTGGAACAGCTTTTACCCTAGGGCTGTCAAACTGGTCACACCAGCAGCGACTACCAGAACATGACTAGAACACTAAAGACTGCCACTGATTTCTTGCCGGGATCCCGCAGCACACACTGGGCTCGCGTAGCTCACAGGACCACAACTTTACCTGTATACCTGAACATCTCAGCTGTGTACTTATCTATCTATACTGAACATCTGTGCTAGGCATTTTAGCTGTTACTTGAACATTTAAGCTGCTATTCTCCCACCTGCACTGTACACCTTATATATCTATACTGTTTAAAACCACATACTGAGCTGATACTGCTCTTACTCCTTGCACAGGTCCTGTACACGAATTGTACAGTTTGAACACATTGATATTGTCTATTTGTCTTTGCACTACACAGTATATATATACACACATATATATATATATATATATATGCACACACACAACCAACTACACATTTTGTAATGGCCCTGGAGAAGGACACAAAACACTGACAGTGTTTTGTTATACTGTACAACCCTGTATTGGCATAATGACAATAAAGTTGAATTGAATTAAATTGAATTGAATAGTCAACACAAGAGAATTTCACTCTAACCATTTTTTACTCGTAGTTATATCCTCTCTACTGCCAGGCTCCGCCCACCCCCGCCAGGAACAGATAGCTCAAACTTGTTGTAGCATCCCTGCTGAACAACGGATTGACACTCAACTGATGGTCTATGTGTCCTTTATTCATCTCTTCACATAAACACATCATAAGAAGTAAACACCAAAGAACAAAAACAAAAAACAAGAAAATGCTTAAATCACAAGATAAAACCAGTCCCACACATTTAAAATATACTCATGTCAATTTATTAACACCTACGAAATCAAACAAACTTCAATAACCTAAGACACTACATGCTCAGCATTTCAACAATCGTGCAAGCAGTACAACAACCACTTGGCTGAATAAATTCACTAAAGGTTAATAGGTTCTACCAAATAACTTAACAGCTTTACCTTGTTCACCTACAGCAGAGTCCTAATCTTTTTCAAAGCCTAGTAGATTGTTTGGTGTGTCCATTGTTTTTGAGGAACAATGGCTGCCCACCATTGCCCACCTGACTCACCTCACTTCCTGCTTACCCCTCTCATGCTGAGAATGTCAAAATAAAAGACACCACTCGCTCTCAAGCTGTTTGTACACAATAATCACACAGACACAAAACGTTACACTCCCACCAAATCATACAGGGTTTCTGCGTTAACAGTGCAAACCATAATGATTTCCTACCAGTAATTAAATACTCATCATTGTAAAAGGAAAACCATGAATCAAATAAATTCAAAAAAAAAAAACAAGCCAAAAAATAAAACAAAACAAAAATTAGGAAAATTATGCCTCCACTAACAAAATTAATTTATGCAATGAACGTTCAACCACTGACAGCTTATGATGCTTCCCTCCACTACTCAGTTTTGAATTCCCGAGGGCTATCTTAACTCTCCTAACAAGTCCAACTTGGTCAGAATTGGCCTCTACAATTCTTGCCAACCTCTATTCATTGCTGCACTGTAAAAAAAACTTCCTGTAAACTTTAAAGTGTTGTAAATTTACAAAAAGTGTTACAAAAAGTCTTGTAAATTTACAAAATGATACTGTAGAATATTTTACTGTGATTTTACACAACATAAAATACCAGTAATAACTGTAAAATATACAGTATGATTCTGTATACATACACAGCTAATTTAAAAACAGTTTTACTGTTAAAGTACACCAAATTACTGGCAACTAAAATTGCCAGTAGGATACTGTTGTACAGTATAATTATTATACTGTAAATGTAGCAATTCTAGTAATAACTGTAAAAAAAAGCAGGTTCTAGTATATTTACAATAAAATTAATATTTTTATAGCTAAAGAGAATGGGAAATGTATACAGTAATACCAGAAATGATTTAATTTCATGTGAAGTATAGAATTAAATTAAATAAAGTATGAAATTTCAAACCCCTAATACCAAGATAATGACTACCACACAAAGTTTTTATTTTGTCTAATTCACTGCAGAAGCACAACTTTACAAATACAAGCAAATTAAATTTGCATGCAAGAGATACCAACTGCAAAACACAAATATTCAGTTTTTTTACCATCAAAGTAAAAAGCTTCTTTCAAAACAAATATTTTCAACACAAATCTAGTGCTTAAACTGTTCAACTTTTTGGAGTATCAAGAGAACTTTCAAAGAAAGGTCAACTTGCTCTATGTTCTGCAAAAATACCAAAACAAATCACTTTTCTAAGTAGAGTGGAGACAAACAGTGTTTAAAACATACAACAATACTAAGCTACATGAACTGTAAAATTATATTTTAAAAAAACCCAAGCAAACAAACACAGACCAGCTCTGCAGGCAAATGGCACAAACTTTTCCTAAAGAGAAAGCCACTCAAAGTCCATCAGTTTGCTGATCAGAGTGTTTTGCTGTGCACAATATTGTGTTCACTGGATTATTTTACTTGTGGTTTGTGCCTTTTTGCACTTACATCATGAATATTAATGGTCAGGAAAACTTGCTATAAGACTTTAGCTAAAATGTTGGTGTTTGTGTCCCCAATGCTGCACCACACACCTCTTAAACTCTTTTTGTTACCTTTGAATGAACTCCATAGTAGATGCTGCTCCCTCCTGATACTCCAGGTTGAAGGTGTAATAAATGGCAAATAAAGCAGCAAGGTCTTCAAAAAATGTACTGAACTTGACCCCAGGACAAGCTTGCCTTCCACTGACTGCATCCACTTCTCTGGGTTCATTTTATCACCTGCAAAAATTTCAAGAAAACACAATTCTGTTATGTACTACAACACCACGACCACCACCAACAACATAATGTTATGAAATAAAGCAAATGTATACTGACAAACTGGGAGAAAGACAAGACAGTGACAGATTCAAAGAAAACATGCCAATTGCAAATTTATCTAGCTAACTGGACAGGATTAAGATTTTCATTAGATTAGTTAGACATTTTAGACAAAATGCTGTCTACTGAAGCCCCAAACTTAAATCTGCAAAACTAATTCCGCATGAGGGGAAACCAATGCATTAATATACAACAAACTACCCATTTGCACTGCAGTTATAAGGAACATTTTAGCCTGAATTGCTTTTTGAAGAAGGCATGATAAAAAAGCAGCCAATTGGAAAAGAGATCATTTACATACCAGTGTTAAAGGTACAATAGCAAAATAGACTATTTAATTCTAAGGAATAAAGTTAGACACACTGTAGACTTTGGGGGGAAAACTAAATACAAGGGGTTTTAAGAGGGCTTTAATAACCTTGGATAATCAGCCGGGGTGAATCTGGTAATGCAGCTGTTCTTTGGATATCTGCTGCAGTTGCTGCCACCTACAACACAAAAAAGCCACACACATACACAAACAAACAGCAACCAATTAAATTTCGATATTATGCTAAACAACAACTAACAGTTAACACTGCTCATATAGGAGAGGTCTTATTAATTACATCAGCTTCTAGAAAAAGAGATTCAAATTTCTCCTTAAAGTGGGCCATCAGGAGAAGCAGGATGCAAGAGACCAAAGAACTTTCTTGTCCAGACTTCAACACGATGGCACAAACCTCATTGTTTGTTGGCTTTTCTTCAAAGAATTTTAAAATCCTCTTTCCTTTCACTTGAAAGCCCTCCATAATTCCTGTGAGCAAAGTGATATCAGTAAGCAACTAGAAGTGGGTGGAGAACACCTTTAGACAGAACAGGTATGGCCATGAGCTCCTCAAACTGGACAAAGACGAGTGTGAAACAGCATTAATGTCCTGACCTTGATGGTAGTAGGTGACCTCCATCAACTTACAAACTTCTTCCCTGTCAGCCCCAGTCATTCCCTCATAAGAATGAAGCTGTAACATCTGCTTACGTTGTTCCTCTAAGGTTTCATCATTTCCTCCAAAAGGGGGCTCTTCTGGCTGCCAGTGGACACAGCCATATTGATCAGACTGTGTTAGATCAGCTACATATGGCAAAGGTGCCACAATAAGCCTAAAAGAACACATAAAAAAACTCATACAGTAAAGTCAGCAGGCACACAAGCAAGGGACTAACATGCACTAAAATGCTAGGTATTTTAAATGTGAAGTTACATAACAAATGAATCAATAAAATGTAAAGACACTCAAAACACGCACTGGACAAGCTAAGCCGCTAGCGTTAATCACGCGGCACAGCCAAACTGTTTAACGTGCGCCTAAAATGATTTACATGCGCCGGGAAAGCTAGTTAGCTACCTAGCTTACTTACGTGGGAGAATCAGCAAAACAACAAAAAAACATTATTATTTTCACGGGGGAACATGTTCCCAAAAGCTTGTGACACTGTAGACAAAGTAAAATCAGAATACAAAATATTTAGACAGTTCGTTTTAGTGCATAAAGATCCAATCTGGTGCAACAATCCTAGAAAAAATCCCTTTCTTTCAGCAGTAACCCATTAGTTATGCCAAAGCAAAGCAGGCTTATATTACGGAAAACACCATACATCTAAAATCCGTGCTGAGAAATCTCATTTACACGTGGACACGTGTTCAACGTGTTGGTCTGGTCGAAATGTAAAGAGGGACCAGGCTCAAGGGCGGAACCCAACCTCCTCAGGTCAACCCGGATGAGAAGAGAGAGACAGACAGAATTAACATAGAGGAACAGCTAATAGATCCAGTCTGATTAGATCCAGTCTGATTAGTCCAGGAGGCAGTAACTGTGAGTTGGAGTCGACCATAATAAGCATGGCCAGACGTTGGTCAGTGTAAGGTTGTGGTCATGCCGGGTGATGAAACAGGACAGGAGACACACAGTGGCGCTGATGCTCAGGTGCCTCTATCCACTCTGGGGGTTCTGATGTGATCACGTCAATCAGTGCTTAACAAAGAAGAGGAAAGAAAGAGAGAAAGAAGGATAGAGATAGAGAAAGTAAGAGAGAAAGAGATGGAGACAGACACTGATTAGGAGGATTAAGGATTAAGAGGTAGATATTGTAATTTGTAGGATTGAGTGTGTGTAGTCCTGTAGAGGATTCCTCTGTGCTGGTAGCCCCTCAGTGTGATCCGTCAGGAATGATCCGCTCATAGAGGAGACAGACAAGAGGGAGAAGTTTGCGTATTGGTCCATTTATGGAGAAATGTAAATTAAAGCGGTAAACAGATGTTATCAGCCAAATGCTTGTGCAAACAAGTAAGTTTTGAGTCTAGTTTTAAATGTAGAGAGTGTGTCTGATTCCCGAACGGATAAAGGGAGAATATTCCATAATTTCGGGGCTACGCTAGAAAAGGCTCGACCACCTGCTGTGGTTCTTCTGAACCTAGGTACTGTCAGCAGGCCGCTATTTTGTGAGCGGAGCGCACGCGCAGGTTCGTATGAGTGAAGTAGTTCACTGAGATACTGAGGGGCCAGACCGTTCACTGATTTGTATGTAAGAAGTAGAATCTTGTACTCCACACGAAATTTAACAGGTAGCCAGTGTAGTGACGACAGTATCGGGGAAATGTGATTGTATTTTTTAGTTCTAGTAAGGACTCTAGCAGCTGCGTTCTGAACGAGTTGAAGCTTCTGAAGAGCCTTATTTGTGCATCCGGCTAAGAGTGTGTTGCAATAATCCAGCCTAGAAGTTATGAAGGCATGGACCAGCTTTTCCGCGTCTTTTAAGGATAGGATATTACGCAATTTAGCGATATTCCATAGATGGAAGAATGCCGTCCTAACTATGTTACTGATATGTGCATCGAAAGACAAGCTGGTATCGAAGATAACGCCTAGATTTCTCAGAGTTGAGCTAGGAGTAATAGTGTGGCCATCTATATTTATGACAAATCGGGAGAGTTTAGTTCTCTCTGCATTAGGGCCGAGTAGCAGGACCTCAGTCTTGCTTGGATTAAGATGAAGGAAATTCTTGGCCATCCAGTTTCTAATATTAGTAATGCAATCTTCTAGTTTATTTAGATTTAAAGCCTCATTTGGTTTGGCCGATATATATAATTGTGTGTCGTCAGCGTAACAGTGAAAGCTGACATCGAAACTACGGATTATGTTACCAAGAGGCTGCATGTAAAGGGAAAAAAGAAGTGGCCCGAGCACTGACCCTTGAGGGACACCATATCTTACTAGGGTATGACTAGAGTGCTTATTGTTAAGACCAATAAACTGATAGCGGTCAGTGAGATACGATCTGAACCAGGATAAAGCCTGTCCTTTAACGCCAAATTGATGTTCAAGTCTGTCAAGGAGGATCGTGTGGTCAATGGTGTCGAATGCAGCACTGAGATCTAAAAGAACTAATATAGATACCTGACCATTATCAAGAGACATCAAGAGATCATTCACTACTCTAGTTAAAGCCGTTTCAGTACTGTGGTGGGGTCTAAAGCCAGACTGAAACATCTCATAAAGAGAGTTCTCATGTAGGTGGGAGCATGTAAGTTGTTGCGATACCACTTTTTCTAAGATCTTTGATAAAAAAGGGAGATTGGAAATTGGTCTATAGTTAGTGAGCTCATTGGGATCGAGCTCAGGTTTTTTAATTAGAGGTTTAACTACAGCGAGTTTTAACGATCTCGGTAAATGTCCAAGACTAAGGGACGAGTTAATGATAGAGAGCAGAGGCTTCACTACACTGGGCATGATCTGTTTAAGAAGTTTTGTCGGTATTGGGTCTAGAATGCAAGTAGAGGATTTAGAAGAGCTAATTAGCTTAATTAACTCATCCTGAGTGATGGAGCTAAAGGATAACAGGTCGCCTTTTGGGCTGACAGGAAACACGTCATACTGTGTTACTAGATTTACAGATGTATGTTGGGTTAGTGTTCTAATATGTTCTATTTTGTCATTGAAATACCTGCTAAAGTCATCACAGCTGTATGTAGTTTGAATACAGTCTTCAGACTGTTTAATGTTACTAGTGAGTTTAGATATTGTGCTGAACAGGACTTTAGGATTATTTTGGTTTTTCTCAATGAGTGATGAGAAGTAGGCAGTTTTAGCTGCGTGTAGGGCGTGTTTATATTCCAGGAGAGTGTTTTTCCACTCACTTCGGAAACAGTCTAATTTAGTTATACGCCATTTACGTTCATAACTACGAACTTTTTGTTTGAGTGTGCGAGTATAATCATTGTACCACGGCGCAAGCGTTTTTCTTCTAACAATTTTCCTCTTTATCGGAGCCACACTATCGAGAGTTGACTGAAGGGTGGACTGCACGTATTCAGTAGTACTTTCAAGCTCATCGAGGCCCAGCGGGGCAGTGACGTTTGAAAGATCTGGTAGCCTATTTATAAGGGCATCTATAGTAGAGGCAGTGATACTTCGTTTATATCGGTAGCGGGGCGGCATGTAAACATTATAATCTAGAATGACTTCATATATTATCAGGTGATGATCTGAGATGGGGGACAGTGTCTAAGTTCTCTACCCTGATTCCTCGCGATAATACCAAATCTAAGGTATGGTTACAGCGGTGAGTAGGTCCTATCACGTTTTGAATATAGCCCATAGAATCAATCAGAGCCTTAAACGCTATTTTTAAAGGGTCTTTGTTATTTTCGAAATGAACGTTAAAATCTCCGACTATAAGAGCCTTATCCGCAGAGAGGGCTATGTTGGTAAGAAACTCTGCAAACTCTGTAAGAAATTCAGAGTACGGGCCCGGGGGGCGATATACCGTAGATAATATTAAGCTAGTAGATCCAGGACAAGAGCTGGCTACTCGAATATTTTTAAAATCGAAGGCGTTTGTTTTGTGGCCTGCAATTTGAGTGAGGCCCATATCAGTATTATAGAGTGTAGCTACACCTCCACCTCTACCACTGATACGTGGGGTGTGATAATAACTAAATCCTGGTGGGGTAGATTCATTCAGAGCTAAATATTCACCCTGTTTGACCCACGTCTCAGTGAGACATAACACACCGAGTTGCTTATCAGTAATTATTTCGTTTACAATATCTGCTTTGGGTGCCAGAGACCGTATATTTAGTAAACCGAGCTTAATACGAGAGCATGTAGCGCTACCACTACCGGAAGTTAAATTGAATTTAACAAGATTGTTAGGACAGTTCTTGTAAATGTTTACTGTGAAAATTAGAGCAATTGTTTACAGTGTGGGCAGTTCATCCTCTCTTTGAATCACTATATCACCACTTCGCAAGCTTCTTTTTGAAGTAGTGCAAGATACTGTACTTTACGCCATCTCTTTCGAGCATAGATGTCCTCTTTAACAAACTTGCCAGGAGGAGGCAGAGCTGATGAATTTTTCACTGTAAGCAGATGATTTGGAGTAATAGGTGTTAAGCTACAAGGATCACCTAGATGGTTCACGGTAAGCGGACGGCTATTGATTATACTCATTGCATCATAAAATAATGTTCGCAGGGAAGAATCATCTAACCTACTCAAGGAAAGGGCGAGAGTAGAACTAAGGAGGCTTCTCACTGTCCTTATCTGCCGTTCCCAAACTCCTTCAACATGGCTAGAGTAAGGTGCATTCATGTTAAAATCACACTGGTTATCAGTAAGAAATGCAGCCAGCTTCTCTTGATCAATCTCCTTGAGGGCTTTCTTAAATTAATTTTTGGCACCAATGAAATTCCTTCCTTGATCAGACTTTATTAGGCGTACTGCCCCTATTATTGCTATAAAGCATCATAAAGCATTGATAAAGGCATCGGTGGACAAATCATCTAGCATCTCTATATGCACTGCCCGTGAACAAAAGCATGTAAAAAGAAGGCCATACCTCTTATGAATTCTTCTTCCTTCCTTTGTTAAAAATATGTAACGGTGGTGATTGATTTACTCGCTCTTGGGGGAGCTCTGCCATTTTCTTTTGTTCCACTGGTCTCCTGAATCTTCTGCACCCAACACACTGGTGAAGAAAAGAAGCCACTACTCTGTGAATGTCTGGAATCCAAAACCCATTTGAACGAATTTCATTTATAGTCATTTCCTATGCCCTGATGCTTAACCTTCTCATGATAATGAGCGACTATGAGATTGGTAATGTGATGGCTCTTAGGAAGGACAATAGGATGCTTAACAGAATTAGGTAGGAATAAAGCAACCTTCCTCCCACCCTCAAAACACCATCCTTGTCAACAAAAAGATCCAAATGATACAATGGATTACAAACGGGTAATTGCTCACCTTTGCTCAAGATCTTCACAGAGTCTTGATAGACCTGTCTTTGCAAGTCCTTAACTATAACAAGTACTGCAATTTCCCTCTCCATCACTGTTGTAAGACTAGTCGATTTGTCCTTTCTGGCTCGCGGTAAAAGACAAGGAATTCCTCGAATACCTCGAGTCCAAGATGAAAAATGGCTCAGATGATCCACTAAACTTTTCTCCTCAATTTTAGAGGATCATATAGTGAGGCTAACATTGAAAGAACACCACGACATGTATCAGGCTGGTTCTTAAGTTGAACCCAAAACTTCAGGCAATAAGACTCCAAGTGCCAGGAAATCCCCAAGGCTTGCTTCATCTGAGCATCATCAAATGACAAGTCCTGTATTTTAATTGCCTTTTCTGACTGGGGAATACTGTCCAATACGTCCTGGTTGTTAGATGTAAACTTGTGCAACCAAAGACCTCCTAAACTCACAAATTTCTTTGCCTCATCTGCAAGCTGAATGGCTTCTTCTGGCCTGTCTACAGTGGCAATTCCATCATCTACATAAAAGTCTCTCATTATAAATAGTGATCCCATAGAATACATCTCCTTATACTCCTTGACCAAATGCCGCAACCCATAATCGGCACATCCAAGAGATCCATCCAGAATCACTCCAAGACTTCTTGTATCCTCGGTCGGGGTGATCAACGAGTTCCTGAATGAGATGGCAAGATCACAGTGAGGACGTGTAGTGCTGAGGATGTAGTGCAGCTGAGTCTTGCTGGGATTGAGCTTAAGATGGTGAGCTGTCATCCATGAGCTGATGTCGGTCAGGTATGCTGAGATGCGGTTGCAGACCTGTGTATCAGATGATGGGAAAGAAAGCATGAGTTGCATATCATCAGCATAGCAGTGATAAGAAAAGCCGTGAGAAGTAATTACTTCTCCAAGAGAAAGAGTGTAAAGGGAAAGAGAAGAGGACCCAACACCGAGCCTTGAGGGACACCGGTGGAGTGCCTACATGGAGCAGACGTGGACCCATTCCATGCTACCTGATAGTGGCGGTCCTCCAGGTAGGACTCAAACCACTTCCATGCAGTGCCGGTGATTCCAAGATCGGTGAGGACTGACAGGAGGATCTTGTGGTTCACCGTGTCGAAGGCTGCAGACAGGTCGAGCAGAATCAGAACTGAGGACAGTTTGGCTGATCTCGCTGCATGAAGCCTCTCAGTTACTGTGATGAGAGCAGTTTCTGTGGAATGGGCAGGTTTAAACCGGACTGATTGATTTCCTGGAGCTGGTTCTGGGAGAGAAAGAAGGAGAGTTGATTATAGACAGCAAGTTCAAGAATTTGAGCATGACAGGAGAGAGAGAAGAATAGAAAGTAATGATCTAAGCAGTGAAGAGGGGTTACTGTGACATCCAGCACAGGGGTAGGTCTACTGAAGACCAGGTCCAGTGTGTTGCCACCTCGGTGCGTTGGAGGGGATGGGTTGAGGGTGAGGTCAAAGGACTGCAACTTGTCTGATGGGAGGTTGAAGTCGCTAAATAGGAGAAGCAGGGACCCATCAACAGGGAAGAGACTCAGAAGAGTGTCTAGCTCGTCAATGAAGTTACCTAGAGGACAAGGAGGTCGATAAATGACGATGATATGAAGGTTAGTGGGGGAAGACACTGTGACAGCATGATATTCAAAGAATGAAACTGCAAGGTGAGGAAATGAAAGTGGAGTAAAGTTCCACTTTCTAGACAACAGCAAACCTGTGCCCCCACCTCTGCCAGTCTGTCTCGGTGAATGGGAGAAGTTATAGGCAGAGGATAGAGCTGCTGGAGTTGACAAGTTCTCATGGGTGATCCAAGTCTCAGTCAAAGCCAAGAAGTGCAGAGAGTGTTGGGATGCTAAACCTGAGATGAAGTCTGCCTTCTGGACAACAGATTGACAATTCCAGAGCCTCAGTAGGAGAAGACCGCGGGGCGTAGATGAGGTTGCTGGTATTGCGTTTCCTGTAGTTTTGTTGGTACATTTGCCGCATGAGCTTAAGGAAACGCCGTTATCAGAAACACGTTGCTTAGTGTTTACCATTGAAACAAAACGGAACAACCAAAGGTTAATAATACTCTCAATCATGATAAGAACGATCGAATTAAAACCACATCAGTAAACGGACAATGGTAACACTGGGTGGGATACACCGCTTCTTTTGGGCTACGGGAGAATTGTCATCGATGAAGCTTTTGTGCCATGGTGTGTTCAAATTGAGCAGATTGAAGTAAAAGGCAACTACACACTTCAGAATGTGGAAATGTAGTGTTGTTGAGATTTCTTGCATTACTGTTTTTCTGAGCCACGTATTTACATATGGGAACGGCAATATTGGGTGTCTGAGATCATCCACAATCTCTTTCTTTATTTTTTACAATAGGCAGAAGTCTAACCGACTTTCGGAAACCCGGAGTATCGCGGTTCAAACACAGGATGGCGCACGAACTTCACCAATGAAAAGGTCTGTATTCACATTTGTATGGCTCCCTATTTCTATGGCATTCATTTCTATATTAAGGTCCTATCGCATTATTTTATACCAGCTGAATCCGAAGCACTGTGCTATCCAGATAATTAATAAACATTTCATTTAAACTTACTTTTGTTTGGTCCCTTCAAAATGGTCTTATCAAATTACATAGAGTAAGGATTATGTTGTGTTGTTTTTTTTTTTTTAGTATGAGACAAACATCGCTCACATATCTGACTGTGCTGTTCCAAACACCAAAACTGTACATTGCAAATTAAGACTGTAGATTATGTTTAAACTTGCCAGAGCTATTAAGCTTTCACATACTGCTGTCTAATGAAAGGTTTTAATACATACTTATCCTGGTCAGGACACCTCAGCAATTGACCTTTTGACATTTATGTTGAACTAAGAAGGCTAAATGGTGTTAAGCTTCTGTATACTGAGTACTGTTGAAATAAGAGAGAGTTAACTATATGACCTCACCAAATCATTTTTTAATGGAAGGTAAAATATTGCTCAATCAAACATTTTCACACTGATCTTGTTTATTACCTACTGTGCCCTGATCTTCAGGATAACTGTTGGTTCGAAGATTCAAGGTCTACTTTGTAAATGTGCACAGAGCAGGTTTTTTTTTATTATTATTATTATTTAGGAATAAGAGGCGTGTCAAGAATCTGACATACAGCAAATTTCATGGTGTTAATTAAACAGTGTTCGTGTTAAACAAGGCTTTTATTTTTTAAACTCACAGTGTTCATTTAGTTGTACTGTTTAAACACTCGTAAACTGACTGTTCAGTTGCTGGTACTAAAAACCAAAAAGTAGGATCATTTATTTTTGTGTAAACTTGGTGTATGCAGCATTTTCGCTTTACTGATATTGTCGGATAATAGCTGTCTTGTTGTCTACCAGATAACTTCAAGGTTAAATGAACCCTTGTTTGGTGGGAAAAAAAAACTATGCAAGGCGTAGCACGGGCATGGAAGGTCCTAGAGTTACCCAACTTGGCAAATGTTGACATCACCACACTCTGATGACTTGGTCTAAGTTTGGTGACTCTAGGATCAAAGGTCTAGGAGTTACAGCCAAATCTATTTGGTAAATGTAACTATAGACACAAGCCTCAAGTGAGAAAAACAAACTATGCAAGGCGTAGCACGGGCATGGAAAGTCCTAGAGTTACTAAACTTGGCAAATGTTGACATCACCACACTCTGATGACCTGGCCCTTTGGTGACTTTAGGATCAAAGGTCAAGGAGATACAGCCAAATCCATTTGGTAAATGTAACTATAGGCACAAGCCTCAAGTGGGGAAAAACAAACTATGCAAGGCGTACCACGGGCATGGAAGGTCCTAGAGTTACCAAACTTGGCACAAATTGACATCACCACACTCTGATGACCTGGCCTAAGTTTGGTGACTCTAGGATCAAAGGTCAGGGAGTTACAGCCAAATCCATTTGGTAAATGTAACTATAGACACAAGCCTCAAGTGAGAAAAACAAACCATGCAAGGCGTAGCACGGGCATGGAAGGTCCTAGAGTTACCAAACTTGGCAAATGTTGACATCACCACACTCTGATGACCTGGCCTTAGATTGGTGACTCTAGGATCAAAGGTCAGGGAGTTACAGCCAAATCTATTTGGTAAATGTAATTATAGACACAAGCTTCAAGTGGGGAAAAACAAAACATTCAAGGAGTAGCACGGGCATGGAAGGTCCTAGAGTTACCAAACTTGGCAAATGTTGACATCACCACACTCTGATGACTTGGTCCAAGTTTGGTGACTCTAGGATCAAAGGTCAGGGAGTTACAGCCAAATCCATTTGGTAAATGTAACTATAGACACAACCCTCAAGTGGCAAAAACAAACCATGCAAGGCATTGCACAGGCATGGAAGGTCCTAGAGTTACCAAACTTGGCAAATGTTGACATCACCACACTCTGATGACCTGGTCCAAGTTTGGTGACTCTAGGATCAAAGGTCAGGGAGTTACAGCCAAATCAATTTGCTAAACATCAATTTAGACACAAGCCTCAAGTGGGAAAAACAAACCATGCAAGGAGTAGCACGGGCATGGAAGGTCCTAGAGTTACCAAACTTGGCACAAATTGACATCACCACACTCTGATGACCTGGCCTAAGTTTGGTGACTCTAGGATCAAAGGTCAGGGAGTTACAGCCAAATCCATTTGGTAAATGTAACTATAGACACAAGCCTCAAGTGGGGAAAAACAAACTATGCAAGGCGTAGCACGGGCATGGAAGGTCCTAGAGTTACCAAACTTGGCAAATGTTGACATCACCACACTCTCTGATGACCTGGCCTAAGTTTGGTGACTCTAGGATCAAAGGTCAGGGAGTTACAGCCAAATCCATTTGGTAAATGTAACTATAGACACAAGCCTCAAGTGAGAAAAACAAACTATGCAAGGCGTAGCACGGGCATGGAAGGTCCTAGAGTTACCAAACTTGGCAAATGTTGACATCACCACACTCTGATGACCTGGCCTAAGTTTGGTGACTCTAGGATCAAAGGTCAGGGAGTTACAGCCAAATCCATTTGGTAAATGTAACTATAGACACAAGCCTCAAGTGAGAAAAACAAACTATGCAAGGCGTAGCACGGGCATGGAAGGTCCTAGAGTTACCAAACTTGGCAAATGTTGACATCACCACACTCTGATGACTTGGTCTAAGTTTGGTGACTCTAGGATCAAAGGTCAGGGAGTTACAGCCAAATCCATTTGGTAAATGTAACTATAGACACAAGCCTCAAGTGAGAAAAACAAACTATGCAAGGCGTAGCACGGGCATGGAAGGTCCTAGAGTTACCAAACTTGGCAAATGTTGACATCACCACACTCTGATGACCTGGCCTAAGTTTGGTGACTCTAGGATCAAAGGTCAGGGAGTTACAGCCAAATCAATTTGGTAAATGTAACTATAGACACAAGCCTCAAGTGGGAAAAACAAACTATGCAAGGCATAGCACGGGCATGGAAGGTCCTAGAGTTACCAAACTTGACACACATTGACATCACCACACTCGAATGACCTGGTCCAAGTTTGGTGACTGTAGGATCAAAGGTCAGGGAGTTACAGCCAAATCCATTTGGTAAATGTGACTATAGACAGAAGCCTCAAGTGGCAAAAACAAACCATGCAAGGCATTGCACGGGCATGGAAGGTCCTAGAGTTACGAAACATGGCAAATGTTGACATCACCACACTCTGATGACCTGGCCCGAGTTTGGTGACTCTAGGATCAAAGGTCAGGGAGTTACAGCCAAATCAATTTGCTAAACATCAATTTAGACACAAGCCTCAAGTGGGAAAAACAAACCATGCAAGGAGTAGCACGGGCATGGAAGGTACTAAAGTTACCAAACTTGGCACAAATTGACATCACCACACTCTGATGACCTGGTCTAAGTTTGGTGACTCTAGGATCAAAGGTCAGGGAGTTACAGCCAAATCCATTTGGTAAATATAACTATAGACACAAGCCTCAAGTGAGCAAAC
>JAMWET010001471.1:10000-153522 GCA_024036415.1 Prochilodus magdalenae | reverse complement strand
GGCGCATTGCTAAGAAGAAGACCCATGTGAAGAAGTGCACGCTCAACCCTGTCTTCAACGAGTCCTTCATCTACGACGTCCCCGCCGAGCTCATGCCCGATATCTCCATAGAGTTCCTGCTCATCGACTTCGACCGCACCACCAAGAACGAGGTGGTGGGCCGACTGGTCCTGGGTGGCCAGAGCCCCACCCCGTCAGGCGTCACACACTGGAGGGAAGTGTGCGATAACCCACGGCGGCAGATTGCCAAGTGGCACAACCTGGCAGAGTACTAACAGAGAAAACCATTACCTCCCTGCTTCCTTCGGCCTGCAAGAGCAGAGTACCGCAACTCTGGTCTTGAGTATCGGCACATTTTAGTGATTTTTACTGCTCTAACAGACCTGATCCAAAGTCATGGTTGGGCCAAAAATCAAGGTAGTCAATTGGCCAACTAGTTCGGTGTCTGAAGTTTGCCTCTTCATTTTTGCTAATATAGGCAACAAGTTTTGGAAGCTCGTCCCACCGCAATTAGCATCAGACTACAGAACCTAAATCACCTCAAACTATGTGGATTTGTTAAATAAACTTGCTAATGCAGTTTTCTAACATTGTATGATAGTGTTTTCATGAATTCTGATTCCTTTAGAGGCTTTTTTAAACCCAAAACTCACATAGTGTGCTAAACAAACATGCTAGCACCCTTCCAGCACTTCCTGCTAGCCAGTGTTACAATATCATGTACTATGACATTTTCAGTTTAGCTTCCTATTTGACTATAGCTACACACTATAGCTGCTTTTCCACTGCGTGGTACCGGCCCAACCAGCCGGCCAAACCAAAAGCCTGACTTGGCTTTTTGGTTTTACATTAGGGGAACCTGTTACCTGGTACCATTTTGGTATTACCTCAAGGTTCTGAAACAGTTTCGCCTAAATGAAAAGTGATTGGCCAGAGACAACCGTCAATCATGACAAGTTGTGTTTTGCACCCTAAACACATATGCTAACTCCAGCTATCAGGTTAGCAGATGCTAATGCATCACCTTTGACCAACTCTCCTGTTGTTTTTCAGCAGACCTTTGTCTTGCTGTCTCTCCTTTACTTTATGCCAGTTTCATGCAAGGTCACTTTGATAACCAGCTATGCTGAGGAGGTCCCATATCTGTTTTGAAGTAGCTAGTACCAAAAAAGCTAGTAGAATTGAGTCTCAAGCCGAGCCAGACAAACCAGTGGAAGGCAGCTTAAAGTCAGGTTTTGGGGAATTGGATACCCCTCTGGTGGAAGTCTGTAATTACACTAAACATCCAGGAAAATGGACCTATTTGGTAAGTGGGTTGTGCTTCGGACCACTTTTCCGAGCAGATGAATGAAAAGGGATGATAGTACAGTCAACATTCAGTCTTCGTGGCAGCAGCTGCTAATTTGTGGCTATGCTAGTCTATTTTAGTCCATGTTTAGATATAACTGTGAACTGTACCATGCCAGAAATCCCATAACTAAGTATATTAGAGGTTACTGTACATCTCCACACAGTTTGAGTTTAATGATGATTTAGTTATCCAGTTAGCACTGTGCTAATCATTTTGCTGCAGGCCAGCTACATAAGCCGTGTAGCTCCACTGTAAAACTGAAGAAGTGAATCCCAGACACCAGGCTGATTTGCTACATAAGAAAAACAGTGCAAGTTCGATTTTTGGCCTGACTGTAACAATAATGAGCTGATTGGTTGGAGCAGGTTGGAAGAATACACTAATATGTAGGGCAGTGCCCAGATTACAAGCCCCCTCGTCGCTCAACATCAGCAGTTCGGCAAATATACTGCACAGGACCATCTGGATTCAGCAAACGGCTGCAATGGAGCGGCCTATGGGAAAAGGACTTTGGTAAATCTTTGCAAAAAAATATATAAAGAAGAAGAAGAAGAAGAAAAGTGACTGATCACAAAATGTTAATGTGAGTAAATCATATCAGTGAGAGACTGTGTGCGGTTCTGGTTTTAACCAACTACTAGGAGGAGGGAGCTGGGGTTATCTAAAGAACAGCTACTGCACCTGTACCGATTCTCAGTTCAGCCCACTTACCAGCCTGAAATAGAACAGCAGACTGAATAGCATTCAAGTGTTCAGCGTTTCCACATAGATACACCACCATTCAAACCACTGGGATAGAATAATTACATATACTGTGTAGATTCAAACTACCAAAAAGTAATTCACACTTTAATGTGGGAACGACATGACGTTAGGACATGGTCAAGACACATAGCTAATTGTTTGTTAAGAATAAACTGTAATAATCTATTTATAGTAAATACTTTTCATGGAATTACTAGGAACATTAATAGATATGAACTTTATTGTGAGTGTATTTGATGTTCAAAAGCTTTCCCAGGTATTATCGACTAGTTTAAGACCCTGTTCTTCATTAACACAATATTTGCTAACTCATTTTCACTCATATGAGACAGAAATACAGTATATTTCCATACTCATACTTATTCAGTATCTACTACTTGCAAGTATGTGTCAAATTTGTATATGTATTTATATATATATATATATATGTTTGCACATATTCGTGATTTGTGTCAATATTAAAAATTGACACTACATATTCAGTGTGTGCATTCATACATATTTCACTATATATTTTTCAATATAATATCACTGTCCAAACAAAACATGTATCCAGTTTTCTTAATCTTTTATGTTTCTTCATCATTTAAATACACCAGCTGTTCTTTACATCGTGTGAAAATGTCACAGTGGACAGAACTTCTACAAAAACACTTTTTAATTACATTAACGGTAAAAGTTATTTAGGTTTTTGCCGTGTCCTGAAAAGTGGCTGTTTTGACGATACATGTTTTTCTTTGTACAGTGACAATATTGTGCATATAGAATATTACAAAAATGGCACATTTATACATTTTAGCACATACTAGTCATTGGGACATATCGTTACATGTCAATTTTTGACATTTTTCCTTTTTTTTTTTACATAATTATTTACATTATTTTTTGTCCCTCTCCTTTGAAATTGTCATTTTGTAGGTACAAAGTTTTGTTCCAACAGCAACACATGATTTTGTTCTATAAAGGCAAAATATTATACAAACTTATTACTTTTTGGTATTTGAGCAGGATATGTATGTATATCTGCATATCTTTCTAATAGACCTTTAAATAGTGATTCCAGATTTCCGAATGGTGGTTAATGGCATCAACGCAAATTTTTCAGCAGCAGTTGTGTTGATGTAGTGTATCATACTCATGTGGAAATGATGAACACACTTAAATGAATTCAGTTCTGGCCATCAGTTTATTTCAGGTGCGTTTATAGCCCTCTGTTCTGTTTCGCTGCATGCCAGAATGAGCAATGAAAATAATTTTTGTCTTCATTTATTTTTTGCCTATAAAACCAGCCCCAGTGTAACGAAACTGCGCACTACATTCCACTGCAAACATGTCACCTGCTCTAACAATAAATCTGCTAATGCTAATGCTAATGCTAATCACAGCTTTGAGTGGGTAGCAATGTTGACGAGAAAAGCCAGAGAAATGGTTTAATTCATTTAAACTGAATATGCCTAAACTGAAATCTAGCATTACCGGACATGAAGGGCAAATAAGGTCTAGCAGGGATCTTGCATCACATACCTGTGCTTGTCTGAATCTTTGCACCAAATTTACACCCAGTTGATATAATGGGTTAAACAAAGAAGCAAAATGTATTTATTTTTTCCTTCATTTTTAATATTTCTTTTTATTTTTTGAGGGAAGAGCAAAAAATGTTGTATGTTGAAAAAGGCCTAACAGAAGGGAGCTCGGTTACCCGAGTGCACTGATGAAATTCAGCGTAATTCCCAGTGCCTCGCCATCCACCCTGTCACAGACACTTTATTATACTGTGCATTAAAAGCAGTAGCCTGGCGAAGACCGAAACACACCGGATTCATTCAACACCGCCTTTCTGAGGCTCCTTTATCTCCTGTGCTCGGCTTCTCCCAGCTGGTTGGGGTTTATACCCTGGAGAGATGAGAGTAAAATGGCTCTGAGCTTTCCTGCAAGTCTTATGCTGCAAATTCCCACTCGCGTTTTAGAACAGGAACTGACAAGGAAGGAAAAGTTGGACTGAGAGTTTGTTTCTGTCTAAAAGTTACACATAGTTTGATGAAGTCACTTCAGGTTATTATGTACATGATTTCAGTCTATTTAACTCATTAAACCTACATATTACATCATCAGGTCCAAACTTGTCACTATCAGTATCTGCTGATAAATTATTATTATTATAATAAAGTATCTACTATGAATTATTCAGTATCTACTATGAATTATTCAGTAACTACCGAATTCTTCATTATTTACTATGAAATATTCAGTATCTACTATGAATGAATCAGTAACTACTGAATTCTTCATTATTTACTATGAAATATTCAGTATCTACTATGAATGAATCAGTAACTACTGAATTCTTCATTATTTACTATGAAATATTCAGTATCTACTATGAATGAATCAGTAACTACTGAATTCTTCATTATTTACTATGAAATATTCAGTATCTACTATGAATTAATCAGTAACTACTGAATTCTTCAGTATCTACTATGAAATATTCAGTATCTATTATGAATCATTCAGTATCTACTATGAATGAATCAGTAACTACTGAATTATTCAGTATCTACTTATCAGTAACTACTAATATCTAGTATGAAATGTAGTATCTATTATGATCATTCAGTATTATGAATGAATCAGTTCCTGAATTAAGTAATTTAGTATGTATGATCATTTATTAAGTGTGAATTGTTCAGAATTACACAGTACCCACATACAGACTCCTACAGTAAGTTTGGTGAACAACACATTTCATCCTGGTAAATGTTTGGGGGCTGTCAGTGTGTCCAGGCTTCTGTGTTACTCTTATTTAACACAAACTCAGTCGGCTTGCTTTTCATATAGATACTGAATAATGGGCCTTATGATGTAATAAGTCTTGGATTTTCAAGGAGTTAGAGGCGGAAATGACAAAAAAACGGAAATGACAAACTTTGAATCAGAGTCTGCGCATATGCCACACTAGATTTAGCTTAGCTTTTTAAAGAGGGCTTACTGAGGGCAGAGGCTTCTCACAATTCATGGTCTAATTCTTTCTTATATAAAACACTGGAGCCCAGTCACATCACTCTGCAGCCAGCCGACTCCAGGGTGCAGGCCAGGCGTCCATGCTGTACATAGCCAATCTAAGCCCAAGAAAGTGATGAGCTCATCGCTTCCACAGGGTCCGTGTCATTATGTTGGCAACAACTGTGTTGATGCGGTATGTGTCATTAACATGGAAGTAATGGGCTTCTGTGCACAGTGTACTTTAGCATCCCTCCGAATTCCACTCGTTTATATGGCTGAACACTTTTTTCTACAACGTCTCTCTCTTTGCCTGCTTTTCTTATTCCTTGTAGCAAAACTGTACAAACTGTATGATAGCCGGCTGCATTCTGTAGCCTTTGGCTTTGTTTCACTTACAAAAGCGGCATCTTTATCTCTATAGGTTTACCATCAGAGTGCGCACTCACTGAGGCCCATATAGCGCACCATCGCTCTTACTGTTATATTCTGTAACATGTGGTATAATCCCCTTCCCCAATTCTGCACATGCTGATTAGAAAGCCGAGAGACAGTTTAAAGGAGGTGTTTGCACTTTTTTAGATGCTCTTTTTTATTTTCATTACCTAAAGAATAGTCTATATGGAGAGAACCAAATATTGCTGTGATGAGACCCATATAAAGCCAAACTGGACTTCTGCACACACAGCACTCCTGTCCAATAACCAATAACATGTCCCTAAAAGTGCTGTAGATCTTTATGCGAGACCCATACTCAACTTACCCAAGAAAAAATCCACCTAAACCTCTATAGATTTCAGTCCTGGAGGATCTAAACAGAGCGATACAGAGTTTATTTGGTGTGAGATGGTTCAGATGTTCTTTACAGTGGTGACGAGAACCAGGGGTCTCCATGTCTACAACACACATATAGACACTTCCACAATTTCATTAATGGGATATCTGAAATGATATATTTTCACTGGGCACTATTTTCCCTTAAAATAAACTCAACATACATAAAATGAGTCACCTGTGACTAAGACGTACCTAATAGCATGTAATGCCTCAAGCACAAATAACTGCTGTGGTTGGATTTAGCATATACTGGAAAAGTTTCTGGATGTACAGACACTCCATAAAAGAATTGTGCCATTGGGCCAGATTTAGTGGATGCCTTCCCCAGCACTATTCTGAAAGAATTCCCTATAGTCTGGGATTTTAGGCACTGCTGGTAGACCCGTATAACCATATGCTTCCATACACCTGCAGATTTAGCTACTTCCTTCACACTATGGTCTTTGGCACACTCAAATGCAGTCACTCCTTTTAGCCAATCATTAACACCTGCTTTAGCACCATTTTCCACACATGGAACGAGGCATTCACTGCACTGTAGAACCTCTTCTCAATTTAGGGACCCTGTCACTCACACCCTGCAGGTATTCATAGACCTATCATCCTCGTGCAGCGCCATCTGCAGGAGCCTGAAGTTACTACCTCCTTAAACACACAAGGTGACTCATTTTTTTCGATCGGTGAGCTTACATTTCAGGCAAAAGTCTTTTCAAAACTATTACACTAAAATGTCTTATAACCATCTCATGTAGTAACTTTCTGTAAGGGCGCTTGTAGAGGTGGACATCTGGTTTCATTCACCCCTGCTCTGAACAGTTCTGACCATTTTAAGTTTCTCTAGGACGGAGCGTTTTGCACCAGACCATTCTGAATGGCTACAGAGTGTGCTCTTGTTATAGCTGGTGAAAGCTGAGAGGCTTAAACCTCTCAGGGTGCTGAAGGTGACGGAGCTCTAAACCCACCAGCTCCCACACAGCATCCCCCCTTACGCAGCTTCAAGCTGACACAGATGGCTCAGTGAGGGTCAGACCTGAAGGAGGTAGGGCGTGAGCAAAAGAGAGAAAGAGAGAGTCTGTGTGTGCTTTTCAATGATGTCACTCAGACAGCACTGAGCCCTGGAGGCAGATCCACATGTCCTTATTCATTCCCTGTGTGACTGAGTTCACAGTATTGAGTGAGCGGGCGAGAGACAGAGGGAGAGGGAGAAAGAGATAGAGAGGGTGTCATTTCACATCTATCAAATGTCTGTTGGTGATTAATTACACCTCTAACTGCCAGCCTGTTTGCTGGAACCGATCCCCACTAATGTCCATATTCCATATGCTTGGGTCGGTATGAGCAGCAATCAGGGAACAGCTTTTTCACTGATCAGAACTCCTGGATATCTGTCCCTTAATCACTATCTAGTTCAGCCTTTCTGTTACCATGTGTCTCTAACAGCATGGTACACAATACAGATACTGTTGTGAACAAAAGTATCAAATTGACATGTAATACCTTTATAGCTGCTTGATGCTCTATGGACCAATCAGAACACACTTCGGCATACTTCCTTCATGGCTGGACACGAAGGGGTTAAATCTGCTTGTGTTAAGGGGAAGTCCACAGGTTTTTCAAAACTTGACCATAATCTGTGGTTGTAAAAACTGAGGTTGTTTGTTCCTGAGTGGCACATGCTGAACATATCAAAGGAGAATTCCACCCAAATTCCTGTATACTTAAGTGTGTGGGGTGTTAACAGAGTGATTGGGAGTGGGTTTGGTGTGAGATGGTTCAGAGGTTTTGCACAGTAGTGGTGGTGGTGGTGATGAGAACCAGGGTTCTTCATATCTACAACACACATATAGACATTTTATGTCCTATCTAGACCACCAATGAACCTACACATATCCTCTGAGTTTGTATATGGAATGTTAGTGATTGGAAAATCTGGAAAACCTGGAAATAATAAGTTAATAAATATAAAAATACTAATAAATAAATAAATAAAAATACTATTTTTGTGCCTCACGGCACCCTGCAGCATATATCCCTCCACCATGAATGGAGTTTAAGGCTGAAATCTTCTCAGGACTATCATAAACAGCGTCTCAGACATCAGGCAGCGTATTCATAACCGTCTCATGCAGTAACTTTCTGTGAGGGAGCTTTTAGTGAGGGATGTCTGGTTCCATTCACCACCACTGTGAACTTTGCAGCTTAACTGTTGTAGAAATGGTGGAGTTCCTTTTTGAGTACTTTATCTTCTGTCTGTTGATTGGAAGGTCTGCATGTGTCACTTTACTTGCTCTCTCTGCATCAGAATCATCCAGTTTAATGTTGACTGAACATATTTTAGAAGGTTTTCTTGGGGTTCATTCAACACACGTGACAGCACCTTGTACTGAGTCTGATGAAAGCTAATAGCAACCCTGAGCTCACAGAGCCAATGGAATAGCGCAAACTAAAGTTTATACACTCATCAGTAAAAGAGCAGCTGCTCCCAGATTGTAGTGCTATGGGGAGGGAAGATAACGGTTACCTGGAACAATAAGTGATGATACATTTAGACTGATATGGACAATATTTACTGAGCTACACATACAGAAGTAGTGTCGCTCAGTATGGCTAACGCAACATGCCAGACGTCTCGGCATGGAGTTGTAGAGGTTCCTAATGGTGATAATCCATCCCAAGCAGCTTTAATATTCCCACATAATTCCTACAAATTGTGTGGTAGGGGTGGAGGTGGAGTTACACCAGGTCTTCTGGACATGTGGCACGTGACAACAACTGTTCATCTTGGCGCTGACCATGGTGCCTGCATACGCAAATTTATTGGTCGTCTCCACCAAGACAAAAGTGCGACTCGTCACTGAAAATGACCCGCTGCCATTCGGAGTCACTCCATGACAGTCTGGCACGACTCCATTGCAGTCTTTGGCGGAGTTGACTGGGTGTTAAGGACCTCCGTCTTAGTGGTCTGTGTGCATGTAGTCCTGCGTTGTGCAGCCGTCTCCCATTGGTGCTGGCACTAACAGGATGACTCATAGAGACTTCACTGCTTGCTAAATGTCCGCAATGGTGGCTGTTGGGCCAGTCATGTACAGCGATAAGGCCCGTCCTTATTTAAACCTTGTCAAACCTACCCACCAAGGTTCATTCCTGTCGGGTTGGTTCCTTCTGGGTGCAGCTATTCTTTTGATGATGAGTGTATGTATGTATTTATTTATTTATTTTCTGCCCTCCTCTTTTCTAGGGTGTATAAAAGCTTGTTTATATATAAATATGATATAAATATGATATACATATGAACGGTTGTAAAGTATTGTTTGTCTCAATGCACTATAAGGCAGTAGCACTTTCTGCCCATACGTGACTTCTCCCTGAAAATGGTGATGGGTTTTTTCGATGTAAATCTTTCTCTTTGATCTTTTTCTTTATTTGTTGGCTTTTGGAGCCCCCACCCACTCCCTCCCTCAATGCACCCCCACCCCCACCTGCACCTTCTTTCGCCTTCCAAATTCAACCTCTCAGTTCTTCGCTGTTGTGTGTTGTACAATAAATTGAGGTGCAAAAGAAAACGTGACCGTGATATCGGCCCAACCGGACAGCGCGGTTCTATGTGGAGGAAATCTGCTTTCGAGGACGCGTCATGTGCATAATGCTGTTATAAGTCTATGCTAAACTTGTTACACTAATGCTGACTCGTACTGTATGTTGAATTTGTTAACACAATGAACGTGCAAATTAAACGAGAAACTGACCCACTACACCTGACGCCTCTGCTTCTTTGCCTGCAGATCCAGCCACGAGTGCCACCTCCAGCTCAAGAGGGGCTTCTCAGGAAGCGTAGTTTCCCAGAACCATCAGCCCAGTCAGCGTTAAAAGGGAACTCCATCAGTTTGGCTAAACTCATATATAATTAAGGAGTTCAGATGTAAACAGAGTCATTGAGCGTGGTTTGGTGTGGAACACCCCATTATAGAGAAACTTGTTGACAACTGGGGTCCATGGCTTCATGGGGTCTGCGCCACACACAAACCCTACCATCCGTCCATAACTTCAGACCACAGTACAGGTTATCAGTCATTTAGGCTCCAGTTAGCAACTGCATGAGCCCAGGTGAGGCACTGTGTCCAGTGTGGTGGTCTTAACAGAGCCACTCTGGTGGGTGTTTTGCTCTCATATCCCATGGAAGCTAAGGAATGCTGCACTGACCTGAGGGATATGTGTGTGGTGAATTATGTGGTGGATGTAATTTCTCCCAGAGTTGCTTGTCTGTTAGCATGGACAGTTTTAGGCAGGCTTTGCCGATCACCATCATTAGGCACCCTTGGACACCGTCTGTGGAAATGACGGGAATGGTTCGCTCTTAGGAGCTCAGTAAATTTCAGCATGGTACTGTGATAGGCCACCTGTGCACCTGTGCAAGTCTAAATTTCCTCCCTACTAAATATTACACAGTCAACTGTCAGTGGGATTATGACAAAGTGAAAATGATTGGGAACGACAGCAACTCGTTGACGTAAAATGACAGAGCGGGTTTAGCGGATGCTTGGGGTGGAGGTGCCCAACTTTCAGGTGCCCCAACTTTTACAGAGTCAATCACTACAGACCTCCAAACTTCATGTGGCCTTCAGATTAGCTCAAGAACAGTGTGTAGAGAGCTTAATGGAATGGGTGCACCCAAGTCTTACATCACCAAGTGCAATGCAAATTATTGAATGCAGTGGTGTAAAGTACGCTGCCACTGGAGCAGTGAAGATGTGTTCTCAGGAGTGACGAATCACGCTTCTCCGCAATCTGATGGGCGAGTCTGGGTTTGGCGGTTGCCAAGAGAACGGTACTTGAATGACTGCTTTGTGCTGAGTATAAAGTTTGGTGGAGGGGGGATTATGGTGGGGTTGTTTTTCAGGAGTTGGGATCAGACCCTTAGTACCAGTAAAAGGAACTCGTAATGCTTCAGCAGACCAAGAGATTTTGGACAACTTCATGCTCCCTGCTCTGTGGAAACAGTTTGGGGATGGCCCCTTCCTTTTCCAACATGACTAGGCACTGGGGCACAGCACAGAGTCCTGACCTCAACCCTATAGAACACCTGTGTGATGAATTAGAGCAGAGCCAGGCCTTCTTCATCAGAAATGCGGTTCTGGAAGAATGGTCAGAAATTCCCATAAACACATTCCTAAACCTTGTGGAAAGCCTTCCCAGAAGAGCTGAAGCTGTTGTAGTTGCAAAGCGTGAACCAACATCATATTAAACCCTATGGATTAAGAATGGAATGTACCTCAAGTGCGTGTGAAGGCAGATGAGCCAATACATTGGGCAATATAGTGTACATACTGCTGTCCCATGACTTTTGGCATGTCAGTGTAGAACTAATGCATACCAAGAGCCCTATTCAGACATCCTGATATGGTCACATCAGAGTAACCACACCAGGCCAGTGAACAAGGGTCATTCTTTTCCATCTCAAACAGTGCGTAGGTGACAACTCCGAGATAGGAGGAAAGGAGGAAGTGAGTTCTCATAACTTCACCCAGCCAGGGCTTTGGCCCGAAACGCAACCGGCTTTAGGACCTAGCGGCAGCGCTGCTGCCTCGTTCATGGGACTTACTGTTGTGTTTACAGTGGGGACAGTGAGAATGGAGCTTTAGGAATTCGTGCCCTTTATTAATCCTCCATCAAAATGGTCACGTGTCCTGATAGCAAGATGAAGACGGAGATACTGTGAGCGAGGTGAGCCGCTTTTTTTGGTGTTTTTTTTTTAAGTGGGCAGATTCGCAGTTTCTAAAGGTGTTGGAAAAGTTGGTTGTGCCATTTTGGTGAGCATGTTTTGCAGCCCAGGCTGTAGATTTGGAACTGGAGGGGGTTGTTGACACTCTTTTCTGAGTTTTCGATCGTCCACGAAGCAAAAATCGGCTTCTGTTTAAACTGCCCCGTTCCACCTTAAATGGCGCAGCAGTTTCATTGTAGCGCCTCAGGCGCCACAATGAAGCTCCTGCGCCTTTTAAGGTGGAACGGGAGAATTCCAACAAGAGGCTGGGCGAAGAGAAACAACTTTAGCCTCAGATTAAGTCTTGATTTCTGTGCTCTACAAGCCAACAACATGCCATAAAACAGCCCGGTTTTGCTAATAACCCATTCGACTATGTAATCTTATAATATCATACAGTATATGAATATTATTATATTATACACTACATAATCCTAACCGCATAAATAGACCATTTTTTCTGGTTTGCATTCAATTTTTTCCAACCCAGTGTCGCTTTTCCCTCGATCTGGGCAGCGCTGAAAGTGCTGCTCTTAAACAGCATGCTGGACATTCAGAGCTGATCCTGGACGAGGCCTCAACTGACCATTATAGGATTTCTAGGCCCAGATTGGGGCATATTAGCCTGGAGGAACTGGGTATGCTGTTCCTCTATACAGGACACGTATAGGTCTAGTAGATAGATACACGTTTGTAGATGTAGTGGAACATTGCTGTGAGGATTTGATTGTATTAAACCTATACAAGAGTATCAGTGAGCTGGTGAAGGCAAATATAGGCAAATATAGCTAGGCCACATATAGACCTAGCACATTGATCTAGATATACTTTCAAAGGTGTTAGTTCCAGCTGGCCTCCAGCTGATGTAGTGAAACATTGCTGTCAGGATTTGACTGCATTCATCTTATGCAAGAGCACCGGTGAACTAGTGATGTTATGGATCACCAAATAAAGCTAGGTCACATATAAACCTAGTACATAGATCTAGATATATGTTTGTAGATGTAGTGGAAGATTGCTGAGAGGATTTGATTGCATTCAGCCTATACCAGAGCATCAGTGACCTAGTGATGTTGTATATCACTTCAGCTTGTTTTTATGGGAGCTCCATCACTCCTCCATAGCCCAGTGCTGGTGGGGTGGGGTGGGGGGCTTTATATCCCACTAACCCACATTGTGCGTGGTGTTGCTGAACAAACCGTTCATCTTGGTGCTGAGCAGATTCGTTGGTCATCTCCACTAAGACAAAAGCGGGGCTCTTCACTGAAGATGACCTGCTGCTTCTGAGTCACTCCATGACAGTCTGGCATGACACCATTGCAGTCTTTGGTGACGTTGACGTGGTGTTAAGGACAGCTGTCAAAACGATCCTGTCCGCATGTAGTTCTGTGTTGTGCAGCCGTCTGCCAATGGTGCTGAGACAGGATGATTCAACAGGATTTCCCCGTGGGAAACTTTTAGCTGCGACAGTAGCAGAAGAACATGGTTCCTCTGGGTTCCTGATCACATCGTTTACTGTGGTCAGTAAGATTCCAGCACAGTCAACTGAATTCACTGCTCTTCTTGTCCTACTGGCCTGCTAATCATGGTCTTTAACTGGTTATGTGGATTTTAATAAAGTGTAAACACTGAGCTTATTATTCAGTTATAGCTTTTATTAAATAGCTCTTATGAGTTGTCTACTATGACAGTTTAGGACAGTTAGTTTTTGTAAATCTGAATTATACCTGAACAGCATAAACCAAAACTTGCTTGGTAGCCTGTGGGGGATGTGATAATTGCTAATATGAGATTAAGGAATAATGGTTCTGAGTATTAATTAGAAAGTAATGATGCATCCCGGAAGGATCACCTCAGGTCATTATGCATCCTCTTACCTCATCATCAGCTAACTTTAGCAATACTGAGCCCATCTGGGTCTGTTAAGATTGGAGTCTAGCACAGTTTCCTTAACACACACAAAAACCAGATCTAAGAGTCTAAATGCAGATATACACTCTTTATAGTGATAAAATCATTTTTAATAATTGTTAGATCATTTGTTGTAGTTACTGAATAATTCATAGTAGTTACTGAATAATTCATAGTAGATACTGAATAATTCATAGTAGTTACTAATAATTCATAGTAGTTACTGAATAATTCATAGTAGATACTGAATAATTCATAGTAGTTACTGAATAATTCATAGTAGATACTGAATAATTCATAGTAGATACTGAATAATACATAGTAGTTACTGAATAATTCATAGTAGATACTGAATAATTCATAGTAGATACTGAATAATTCATAGTGGATACTACATAGTAGACTAATAATACATAGTAGATACTGTATAATACTCAGTAGATACTGAATAATACTTAAAAGATACTGAAAGTACTTAGTAGATACTGAATAATAATGAGTAGATACTTAATAATTAGTAGATACTGAATAATGCATAGTAGATGAATAATACATAATATTCATAGTAGGATACTGAATAATACATAGTAGTTACTGAATAATTTAATTCATAGTAGATACTGAATTCTGATATTCATAGTAGATACTGAATAATTCGTAGTGTAAATGAGAATTCATAGTATGATAATAATTCCCAAATATGGAATAATTTCATAGTATACATAGTGGTATACTCTAATAATTTATAGTAGATACTAAATAATTCATAATAGACACTCAATAATCCTTACTTAACATTTTGTAGTAGATACTGAATTTTATAGTAGATAAATAATTCATATATAGAATCAATAATCCTAAACTTAACATTTTGTGAAGATACTGAATAAGAATAATTCCTTAATATCACTTAAATAGATGTTTTTATAGTATTCATAATAGACACTCAATAATCCTTACTTAACATTTTGTAGTAGATACTGAATAACTCATTGTGGTTGGTGAATAATCTATAGAAGTCACTCCTGAATAATGTTTCACATCAAATGTTAGATAATCAGTAAGGAAGAAGAACGGCAAAGAAATATACATGAAGAAACGGAAAGTTCAAAAGACTGATTAAAAGCTACAGTGGAAATGGGACTCCTGTAACAACCACCTGGAAGACCTGGTAGACCCACCAACACTGTCCCCATCTGATAAACTGCACCTAAAACTTTCATCTTTGAGAGAGAGTAAAACATTAAACTCCACTCCTGCTTCAGATCTGAGAACATCCACAGGTGTTTCTCTCCATCCTTCCACTGAGAGAAGACACCTTTACACTATGGAGGTCTGAAAGGAGGTGTAGCTCTTCAAGAGGCTCCTCATTGAGAAAAGGAGACGCACACATCCAACATAGAAGCTGCTGGTGTTCTCAGAACAAGTAACTGACCACCACAGAGTCCAGAACCTCAACACCTCTGAATGTGTTATTGGGATGGTGAGAAAAAGATTAACTAACTTCTACAACTAAACTTTGGAGATTGTGTCTCTTTGAGGAAATGAATCTGGGTCTCCTGAACAGATAGGAAGCTGCAATGGTAATCAGTGGACACAAAATATGCCGACATGCTGTGTATTGATAAAAATGACTGGCCATTGTGACTGGTAGTGACCTTAAATGAAGGTCTCGGACAAGGATAGGTAGGTGTGGCCTATATAATCTCTGTACCAGAGCTGGACTCCTCTATCTTAGGATACTAAGTCTCATATTCATTTCAGTGACATTGAATCCCCTCAGACTGGTGTACAGCTTTTTCAGAGCCAGCCTTTACACATCACTTTTCACAGCATCAGTCAATAGCAGCATGCAGCGCGCAGCTCGGCACTCTTGTATCGACCACCCCCCCAGAGCTGCAGCAAATGCATGTTACTGACAGTGGTTAATGTAACAGCTGCCCAGTGGACGCATCACATTGTCACATGAATAGCTCGGCCAAATGAGTCACTTCCTCTTCTGCACCAAACTTTGCCTCTTGTGTCAACTGCACATGCACATGTGCTATAAAAGGACAGTGTAACGCATTACGGCCAAACCCACCGTGAAAAACAAGCTCATGCAAACTGCACTCATGACTTCGGCCAAAGCTACACACTGCTGACCTCTAAAAGGGACATGAGCTCTGCTGGAGTGCAGCTGTACAGTCTACGGGGAGAATAAACACATAAGCAGTGCAGAGCATGTGAACTCTAAACAATAATAAACATTTAACTATGTTCTATACAATATACAAACAAGCCTAAAGCACGCTGGGACTGAGACAGACTGGTCAGTACGGCCTCTGTCCCTCAAGGTCACTCTATTAATAGCCTTCCCATAAAAATTTTTGAAGCTCTCAGATTGGAGCTGGGTAGTTTGGCCTTGTTTTGGCCTTGGCTGCTTTGGTCACGTTCACGAACTGTAAGACCTTGATAAGGTCCTAGTTATTAATATGACCATAATATGACATTAGCCCATTAAACTGCAAATATTAATCCAATGTCTTATTATATGGGTCATGCGTTCATTAGCATGATGAATTATGGATTACACCCACATATAGGCCTTTATTATTATTATTACTATTATTATTATTATTGAGTTAATTATTCAGTTAGTTACTATAAATGCCTACTATAAATTATTCATTACCTGTCATGAAATAAGAGTACATGTAAGTACCTATATATTATTTATATAAATATTTTGTTTGTATATTTGTTATTGTATATAGTTATTTATTGCATAAAATTATATGTATATAACACTAATTAAAAGCATACTAAAAGACAGTATAGGTTAAATCAAACTAATGTAATGAGAGCTCAAAAGCCCAGCAGCGTGGCAGTGGGTTGGGGTTGGGGGAAGGCGGGGTGTTGTGGTTCTGTCTTCCGCTTTGTATCATGGTTTCTGTCATGGTTTCAGAAATGCTACACCCCTATTATCTAGCAACTATTGTGGGCATGCAATGAATTATTCAGTATCTACTATAAATCTTTCAGAAAGTACTATAAATGATTTAGTATCTACTATGAACTATTCACCATCCACTATGAACTATTCACCATCTCCTATGAATTATTCACCATCTACTATGAACTATTCACCATCCACTATGAACTATTCACCATCTAGTTTAAACTATTCACCATCCACTATGAACTATTCACCATCTATTTTAAACTATTCACCATCTATTTTAAACTATTCACCATCCACTATGAACTATTAAGCATCTACTATGAACTATTCAGCATCTACTTTGAACTATTCACCATCTACTATGAATTATTCAGCATCTACTTTGAACTATGCACCATCTATTATGAATTATTCACCATCTACTGCGAACTATTAAGCATCTACTATGAACTATTCACCATCTATTTTAAACTATTCACCATCCACTATGAACTATTCACCATCTACTATGAATTATTCACCATCCACTATGAACTATTCACCATCTACTATGAATTATTCAGCATCTAGTATGAACTATTCAGCATCTACTTTGAACTATTTAGTCTCTACTATGAACTATTCACCATCTACCTTGAATTTATTCACCATCTACTGTGAACTATTCAGCATCTAGTATGAACTATTCAGCATCAACTTTGAACTATTTAGCCTCTACTATGAACTATTCACCATCTACTATGAATTATTCACCATCTACTACTAACTATTCAGCATCTACTTTGAACTATTTAGCCTCTACTATGAACTATTCACCATCTACCTTGAATTTATTCACCATCTACTGTGAACTATTCAGCATTTACTATGAACTATTAAGCATCTACTATGAATTAGTCACCATCTCCTATGAATTATTCACCATCTACTTTGGACTATTCACCATCTGCTATAAATTATTCACCATCTACTGTAAACTATTAAGCATCTACTATGAACTATTGACCATCTACTATGAACTATTCAGCATCAACTATGAACTATTAAGCATCTACTATGAATTATTCATCATCTACTATGAATTATTCACCATCTACTATGAACTATTCATCAACTACTATGAATTATTCACCATCTACTATGAACTATTCACATCCACTATGAACTATTCACCATTCACTATGAACTATTCACCATCTACTATGAACTATTCACCATCTACCTTGAATTTATTCACCATCTACTGTGAACTATTCACCATCTGCTAATGAATTATTTACCATCTACTATGAACTATTCACCATATATTATGAAATATTCACTATCTACTATGAACTATTCACCATCTACTATGAACTATTCACCATATATTATGAAATATTCACCATCTACTATGAATTATTCACCATCTACTATGAACTATTCACCATCTACTATGAATTATTCACCATCTACTATGAACTATTCAGCATGTACTATGAATTATTCACCATCTACTATGAATTATTCAGCATCTACTATGAACTATTCAGAATCTGCTTGAATTATTCAGTATCTACTACGAACTATTAAGCATCCACTATGAACTATTCACCATCTACTAGGAATTACTGAGTATCACTAGATCTGGGGAATATTGTGATCTTTCTGATCTATGACTGTGGTCACTCAAGACTATTTGTGTTGTGTTCACTCTGCTGACAGACGTGTTATGAATATCTGCCTTTGTGTAGCGTACGCTCTATTTCTAGCCCATATGCTCTGTACCGCAGTGCACTTCTGCTCTGCTGCTGCATCATTAGGCTTGTCCTTGTTTGACCATGTTTATTTGTACTGTGCCTGCTATGTGGAAGTGAGGAGCAGTGCCAGCTCTGTTTTCTAATCTGTTCAGTATTTGTTTATCTGTTTTCTAAATGAATGGTAGTTGAATGCTGAGTTGAATGTTGAGTTAAATGCTTAGTTGTATGTGTTGAATGTTGACTTGAATGTTGACTTGAATGTTGATTTGAATGTTGATTTGAATGTTGAGTTGAATGTTGAGTTGAATATTGATTTGAATGTTGAGCTGAATGTTGAGTTGAATGCTAAATTGAATGTTGAGTTGAATGTTGAATTGAAGGTTGATTTGAATGTTGATTTGAATGTTGATTTGAATGTTGAGTTGAATATTGATTTGAATGTTGAATTGAATGTTGAGTTGAATGTTGAGTTGAATGTTGATTTGAATGTTGATTTGAATGTTGAATTGAAGGTTGATTTGAATGTTGAGTTGAATGTTGATTTGAATGTTGACTTGAATGTTGATTTGAATGTTGAGTTGAATATTGATTTGAATGTTGACTTGAATGTTGACTTGAATGCTGATTTGAATGTTGAATTAAATGTTGAGTTGAATGTTGACTTGAATGTTGATTTGAATGTTGAATTGAATGTTGATTTGAATGTTGAGTTGAATGTCGAGTTGAATGTTGAGTTGAATGTTAAGTTGAATGTTGAGTTGAATATTGATTTGAATGTTGACTTGAATGTTGACTTGAATGTTAAGTTGAATGTTGAATTGAATGTTGAGTTGAATGTTGACTTGAATGTTGATTTGAATGTTGAGTTGAATGTTGATTTGAATATTGATTTGAATGTTGAGCTGAATGTTGAGTTGAATGTTGAGTTGAATGCTGAGTTGAATGTTAAGTTGAATGTTAAGTTGAATGTTGAGTTAAATGTTGAGTTGAATGTTGAGTTGAATGTTGATTTGAATGTTGATTTGAATGTTGAGCTGAATGTTGAGTTGAATGTTGAGTTGAATGTTGAGTTGAATATTGATTTGAATGTTGAGCTGAATATTGATTTGAATGTTGAGCTGAATGTTGAGTTGAATGTTGAGTTGAATATTGATTTGAATGTTGAGTATTGATTTGAATGTTAAGCTGAATATTGATTTGAATGTTGAGTTGAATGTTGATTTGAATATTGATTTGAATGTTGATTTGAATGTTGAGCTGAATGTTGAGCTGAATGTTGAGCTGAATGTTGAGTTGAATATTGATTTGAATGTTGATTTGAATGTTGATTTGAATGTTGAGCTGAATGGTATCTCTTTCTGTGTTTGTTGCAGTTGTTTTGATGGAGTCTTCGCGGGGCCCTGGCTCCCTCTCCCGCGAGTACAAACTGGTGATGCTGGGGGAGGGGGGAGTGGGAAAGAGTGGTGAGTAAATAAAGAGAGACAATCCCTCTCTCTCCTCCTCCTCCTCCTCTCTCTCTACCTCTTCTTCCTCTCTTTCTCTCTCTCCCTTCCTCCCCTCTCTCTGTCTGTCACTGTCCCTAAATATCCTCTCTCTTTCTCTCTCTTTTCCTCTTACTCCTTGTCTTTTCCCTTTTCTCTCCCACACTCTCCCCCCTCTCCCTCTGCCTCCTACCCTCCCCACCTCTCTCTCCCTCCTTCCCTCCCCACCTTTCTCTCTCTCTCTCTCTCTCACTCTCTTTCTCTTTCTGTAGCCCCACCTCGTTCAGCTGAGTACACTCTGTGCCCTGTATTGCGAAGATGAAGGTGTGTTTGTATGTGTACCAGTGTGGGTGTTGTAGTAATATACTGTGTATTGAACATCATTAGAGCATTATTATTTCTGATATTTGTAACTGATGCTTCAGTAACTAAGCCTGAAGCATGGATTTTATTTTGTAAGCGTTCAGACCATCTGCAGACGAGACTCTCTGTGGGTGTTTTAATGAATCAGAGCGTTTGCATCATCCAGTAGAAATAATATTAATCACAGTGAAGCAGATCAGACTATAAATATATCAGTAATATTATTTCACCAGTGCTCTGGTAATATACAGTACTGTCTGGAGAAAAAAAAAAGTTCAACCTAGAATCACACGGGAGCCTCACCATTTAAATATCAGCGCTGTCCAGTGAAAAGCACATATCTCCATTTTTGTCCGTTTTTACTTATATGCATTATTTGAACACAGCAGCTGCTGTTTACCCTGTCTGAGCTTTTCATGATGAACAGAGAGCAGCAGAAATGGCCCGAAACCGCTTGGAAAGAAGTCTGGTTCCTTTGACTCACATTACAACTAAAGTATGTTTTTGGTCTCTCCTATAAGTTACCGTTTTGGAGATACTTATTTTTCTCTGACAGCGACATTAAGATATCAGGTGTCTGAGCATTCAGTGTGCCCACTTATTACAGCTTTCATTCTTTTCAAGAGACTCACTTTCAGTGCCTCAAAGTTCAGTCTTAGAAGTTAGTTTAGCGTGCTCTGGTTCCCGCCATCCAAATAACCCCAACTACAGATGTAGACTCAAACTTACTGTTTCATTTCAAACTTACTGACATCATTATTGTTAGTGTTCCCATTTCCCAATTCCCTATTGAATTTAACATCTCCAAAATATAAACCTTTCCAGTTGTTAGGATTATTAATTTTGGATGAAAATGGGAAGCTTGCTTTGGTCCTCTTTATCTCAATGGTTTATCTCATATCTGATATCCACAGAAACCATATATATATATATATTTGACTAGGCAATATGACATTATAAGCACACTGGACATCTAATCCCCTGTGACTGAAACTTACCTAACTCTATGTAATACCTCCACCACCAATAACATCTGGGATTGGATTGAGCAGGGACTGTACAAGTTTCTGGATGTAGGTTACATCAGTGTTCAGACACTCTTACACCAAAGAATTGGTCAGTTGGTCCAGATTTGGTAGACGCTGTCCTTAGCGGTTTACTGGTTGTTCCAGGTATTCCCACAGATTTCCAAGAGAATTCAAATCTGGGGGTTCTGGGGGACAGTTCAGATGTGCGAATGCTCCTGAATGTTCATCATACCAATACCAGTCAGATTTGCAGCCCTGTGAACATGAGTACTGCTATCTTGGAATACCGGATGGGATTGTTGTGTTCCTCGCTAAGATGGTGGATAAAGGCAAAGCCTGATTGTTCTAGCAGCTCAATGTAGGCACTGTGGTTCAAACTTACTGTCACCTCAACCAAAGAACCAGGGATCTCCATAGACATGTAGAGACATTTTATTTACTATCTAGAACCAACAGTGAACCTACACATGTCTCCTGAGTTCATACAGAATGTTGATGATGGTAAAATCTGGAAAACCTGGAAATAATATGTTTTTATTTTGGGGACTATTTTTTCTGCCTCACAGCGTCCTGCAGCATGCATCCCTCCACCATGAATGGAGGTTAAGGTTGAAATCTTCTCTGAACAGCGTCTCAGACATCATACAGCGTATTCATGACCATCTCATGTAGTAACTTTCTGTGAGGAAGCCTTCAGAGGTATATTGAGGTCTGAAGCTCCAGGATTATTTTCTGGTACATATGTTTCCTGCTTTTTTCCTGAAACTGAAACATGAATAACTTAGTGACCACATGCCTGTTTTGTGGTTGGGATGTAAACAGACAGGTGGTCTCTGACTTCTGCACAGCCAGTATGTTTTGTTAGTGTATTATGCAACTCTAATTTTCACTGCCCTGCCTTTTCTCCATCCTGTGTTGATTACTGTTGTTGTTAGTCTGGTTTGTTTCATCATGAGGTGCCCCCCTAATCCCACCTACAGCCCCCCTTCCTCATAAACCTCCCCACTTCAGGCCCCCCCATCTGACTCCCACAGCACCCCTCCCAACTACTCATCCCTTCCTCCTATGGCCCACCTCCCCTCCCCTCTTTCCCTGCCCGCCCACACTGCTGCTGGGCGGCGGCTCTCTCTGTTCTCCTGCAATCATAGGCTCCTGCTCAGTCTGGTCGTTAGGGAGTCAGTCTGGTTGTTAGGGAGTCACCTAGCAACCATGTGCCCTCTTCCCACCGCCTCACTCCCTCCGTCTGTTGCTACGGAGATAAGCTCGCCTCACCTGGTGAGGATGTGTATACGTTGAACTGCAAGGGGAACTTTAAGGTGACAGATATTCACTTTATTTTACCCTGACTGTCGCCATGGGAACAGCACGGAGGGGATGAACGGAGCATGTGCGTGTCTGTGTGTGTGTGTGTGTGTGCGTGTGTGTGCATGTGCGTGTGTGTGTGCGTGTGCGTGTGTGTGTGTGTATGTGTGTGTGCCTGTGTGTGTGTGTGTGCGTGTGCCTGTGTGTGCGTGCGCTTGTGTGTTTTCATACATTTTCAGGATGGAAACGTCACACACTGTAGTGCAGACTGTAGTCCGTCTGTTTCTCTGTGTACTTTATCACCCTGTTCTTTGATGGTCAGGACCCCCACAGGACCACCACAGAGCAGGTGTTATGTGGATGTTGGATCATTACTGAGTAAGTGGGTGTGTGTTAGTGTGTGTTGTGCTGGTGTAAGTAAATCAGACACAGCAGTGCTGTTGGACAATTTAGCGTCACTGCTTAACTAAGAACATTCCACCAACTAAAACCTATCCGGCCAGTAGCGTCCTGGAGGCAGCGCCCTGTGACCACTGATGAAGGTCTAGAGGACGACCAACACCGCACTGTGTAGCAGCAGATGAGCTATTATCTCTGATTGTACATCTGCAAGGTGGTCCAGCAAAGTATAAGTGTCTAACAGAGTGGACAGTGAGTGGACACAGTGATTAAACACTCCAGCAGCACTGCTGTGTCTGATCCACTCACACCAGCACCACACACTAACACACCACCACCACTCCAGTGTCACTGCAATGACCCAACACCCACATAATACCTGCTCTGTGGTGGTCCTGTGGGGGTCCTGACTGTTGAAGAACAGGGTAATAAAATATACAGAGAAACAGATGGGCTACAGTCTGAAACTGCAGAACTGCTATAAGACAAGCTCCTGTATGTAGTGTATCTGTATATGGTGCATACATCTACTACATATAGACACTTTTATACAGTGCTATATGAATGCCTTATTGATCTAAGCTCGATACACATTAAACATGAATAAAGTGGTTTGAATGTTCTGCTTGGTGCACTCCTGCCATGGCATGGGCTCATCAGCAGCAAACCTAATCTAATATAATGAAGTATTGATTATATAAACACATAATTGGATTATGCTGGGCTTCCTCAACAGGAGGCTTAGAAACGGTTAAACAAGCCCACACTACCATACAAAAATCATTACTTATTGCATTAATGTTATTTGTGTTTATTCTAGTTATTTATTAGAATTTCTTTCAGTGTAAATACATTCCCACTGCCCAACAGCATTTCAAACATAACTGTTCACTCATATGGACATGACTTACTGTGCACTACTCTGTATAAGCTCCCCAGACAAAAAAAGTCTCCTTGTGTGTTTAAGGTGGTAGTGACTTCAGGCTCCTGCAGATGGTGCTGCATGGGGATGGTGGGTCTATAAATACCTGCAGGGTGTGAGTGATGGGATACATAGATTGAGAAGAGGTGGTACAGTGCAGTGAATGTCTCAGTCCATGTGTGGAAAATGGCTCCAAAGCAGATGTTAATGATGGGTTTAAAGGAGTGACTGCATGTGGGTGTGCCAAACACCATAGTGTGAAGGAAGTAGCTGAATCTGCAGGTGTATGGAAGTGTATGGTCATATGGATCTACCAGCATCCCAGTCTACAGGGAATTCTCTTCGGAATTGTGCCAGGA
Organism: Prochilodus magdalenae; assembly: GCA_024036415.1. Taxonomy (NCBI): domain Eukaryota; kingdom Metazoa; phylum Chordata; class Actinopteri; order Characiformes; family Prochilodontidae; genus Prochilodus; species Prochilodus magdalenae. Next base: position 129,363 of record JAMWET010001471.1, on the reverse strand, counting down.
AGATGTACAACAAATCTGGACCAAATCACCACTTATTTGATGCAGGAGTGTCTGAACATTGATGTGGCCTACATCCAGAAACTTGTCCAGTTCATGCCAAATCCAGTCACAGCTGTTATCCGTGCTGGTGGAGCTATTACATGCTGTTAGGTACGTTTGAGTCACAGGGGTCACAGTTTTAGTCCCGTGAGTTTATAATACATATGGGGCATTTGCATGACTTCAAAGACAAATCTGTGTGCTGGAAGAAAGAGTGGAATGAGTGTGGTGAGCTGTCAGCTGAAGGGAAGAATCGTGGATTAGAGAGAGAAAAGCGTCCACTCACTCATTTGTCATAATACCTCGATTATGTAAGAAATATCTCTCTCCCTCGTTCCCTCTCTCTCTCTCTCTCTCTCTCTCTCTCTCTCTCTCTCTCTTTTTCCAGCCATCATCATGCAGTTTATCAGCCACAGGTTTCCTGAGGACCATGACCCGACCATAGGTGGGAAAGTAAACATTAGCTCTTCCGTCTCATATCTCCTGTATCATTTGATTAGCCAGGGCTCTGAGGTTCTTTAGCTACGATAAGCACGGTGCTAACTGCATTCCTAAATCATTTTGTACTCTCCTCAAACCGTGTGGAGATGTCCAGTAATCTGGTAAAGTCTATTATGGGATTTCTACCGTCGTATGATACACTGTTATCTGTAAACATCAACTAAAGAGCGTCATTTAAAACCTGGAGTCCATGTTTATAGCTAACAGAGACTAAAACAAAATCAAATCACATTTATTGTCATGTGTAGCGCAGGGGAATATATATAGTACAGCAGGTATATGGTCTCTTGGATCATCTACTGAATACTTCATAGTAGATACTGAATACTTCATAGAGGATACTGAGTAATTTCTTATTCAGTAATTACTATAAATTATTTGGTATCTACCATAATTATAAATCTGAGGAATAACATGTTTTAGCTGATTGACTACGTTTGTAGTCAAGAAATAATGACTACACAACGATTTCCAGAAAACTGTCTTTAAACTGTGTTTTAGATTGACTTGTTTGGGCTCTTGAATCTATAATGGATAAAGCTACTGAAAGAAGCGGACAGTCCTGAACCGCTCAGTGTTTTCCTACTTTCACATGCCTGATTCATTATCAGCTAATTATCAAAGCCCTCAGGAGTGGAGAGGGTAGGTGAGATAACAGCTGCAAGACATTAAAGCCCTTTATTAGAAGCTGTGCATTTCCATCCATTCCGTGCTCTCCTTATGTTGTTTTATATTGGGTCATTTGCTGTTTCATGTGGCTGTAAAGCTTCTTCTTGCTTCAGCTCTCTCACCATGCCCGACAAGGCTGTTACATCATTTTCCTACCAAATAATGAGTCTGTTTAAAACGGCAGGTGGTGGAAATATACTTTGAGCCACTGAGCATAAACACTACAGTGTTCATTCACTGGTTCTGTTCACCTTTTCTACAGAGCTATAAATCACATACCGCCCCAAAAACATGTACTGAAAAGTAAATCACATGCTTACAACATTATAAAGTGTGGGTCTTTACGTCAGGAGGCGGTGCATTGATGCTCCATTGCTCCTCTGGAATATGATACGACTGATCCTAATAGCTGTTTTTGTTTGTATGTTATGTGCATGGCCGTGCCCTCAGAGGATGCGTACAAGACACAGATCCGCATAGATGATGAGCCGGCAAACCTGGACATCTTGGACACAGCAGGACAGGTAAGCAGGAGATGATAAACAAGCACAGGAGGAAAAGCAGTGAAGGTTAAAGAAATGAGGTCAATATAGAGGTTTATACGCACTGACTTATGAGCTCTGCCTACATTCAACTCCTCTATATAACTCGCCACTGCGGACTGTAGGTCATCTGTTTACTGAATACCTTATACAGTAGTTAACTTAACCATATATATATATGGTATATATATGTATATATCTATATCTATATCTATATCTATATCTATATATATATATATAACCTTATAGAAAATACTGCAATATTAATATTAATAGTAGATACTGAATCATTCATATTAGATACTGAACAATACATAGATGTTATGTGTTGTTGAGGTTTGTACTCTGGGGTGGTCACTTCATTGTTCTATGATGAACTCATTATGATTATGATGATGATTATGTGCGCAGGCCGAGTTTACAGCTATGCGGGATCAGTACATGCGTGCTGGCGAGGGCTTCATCATCTCCTACTCTATAACAGACCGTCGGAGCTTTCAGGAAGCCCGCCACTTCAAGCAGCTGATCTACCGTGTCCGTCGCACTGTGGACACACCTGTGGTGCTCGTGGGAAACAAATCGGACCTGGCTCACCTCAGACAGGTAAGGTGTTACCCATACTAGTGGCCAGCTAGTCGAAGTACAAGGTAGGTGTTTGTAATGAAGTGGCCAGACAGTGGAAGCACAAGGTAGGCGTTTCTGATAAAGTGGCCAGTTAGTCTGAGCACATGGTAGGTGTTTCTGATAAAGTGGCCCATTAGTGGAAGCACAAAGTAGGTGTTTCTAATAAAGTGACCAGTGAGGGAAAGCACAAAGTAGGTGTTTCCGATAAAGTGGCCAGAGGAGGAAAGCACAAAGTAGGTGTTTCTGATAAAGTGGCCAGTGAGGGAAAGCACAAAGTATGTGTTTCTAATAAAGTGACCAGTGAGGGAAAGCACAAAGTAGGTGTTTCCGATAAAGTGGCCAGAGGAGGAAAGCACAAAGTAGGTGTTTCTGATAAAGTGGCCAGAGGAGGAAAGCACAAGGTAGGTGTTTCTGATAAAGTGGCCAGAGGAGGAAAGCACAAGGTAGGTGTTTCTGATAAAGTGGCCAGAGGAGGAAAGCACAAGGTAGGTGTTTCTGATAAAGTGGCCAGAGGAGGAAAGCACAAGGTAGGTGTTTCTGATAAAGTAACCAGTTAGTCGGAGAACACTGCAGGTGTTTCCAATAAAGTGGCCAGTGAGAGTATGCATGCTTACATTGCTGTTCATCTCACCTCCAGGTGTCCATAGAGGAGGGAAAAGAACTGGCGAGGGAATTTCAGTGTCCGTTTTTTGAGACATCAGCCGCCTTTCGCTATTACATTGATGAAGTTTTCGCTGCACTGGTGCGCCAGATCCGTCAGAAGGAGGCGGAGGTGGTGCGGGGCAACGAAAGGAAGAGCCGCCGCTCACAGTCGTTTTGGAGCCGCCTGAAGGCGCCCTTTCACAGGAAACAGCAGTCCGAGCACTGAGAGGGGGGCTGACGGCATACGGTGGTCCTCCGGGAAGAGGAGGAGGAAGTTACTGTTGTGTGTGTTGTCTCAGCCGTAGACTGAAACAGTGGTGCGTCGATTGAAATATGTCCATCATTTCCATATGAAGGAGAAGCATCAACGCTGGCTTTAGGCTCCGGTTTACTTACATTCAGCAATAACTGTGTTGATGTAATCCACTTTATTCACGTGGAAATGATGCACGCATTTGAATCGGAGTCAGTACGGCGCGTTCAGTGCCGTCCTCTTACCGCCATCTCCGAGTCAGGCAGTGTTGTGAACTGTTGAAGTTCATAGCTTTTTATGAATAATGATTTTGATTACGCACTCCAATCATTTCGTCTTATTGATCGGACAACCAACCAGCCTTGTATGTGCAGGACACACACGGTTACGGTCATCATATATAGGCTACTTACTGTTACCTTCATAGGCTGACGTATTAATAATACTGTAGTACTTAGAGACAAACTATTCAACTTGACGGTAGGGTGTTTTTTAATACACAGGCAGCATTTCTTCTTCTTTGTTTTTTTTTTTTTGTTGTTTTTTTTGAGGTTGACTTTCAGGAGAACTGTAGTACCTCAACGTTTATAAGAAAGAGGGAAATAAGAAGGTTGTGGAGACTCGAGCAAGACATTTGTGGGTTGGTATGAAGAACAGAGAGCAGTGGGGTCGTAGGTGGATTGAGATTTCATAGAATAGAGAACCGAGAGTATGTAGTACGTAGGGTGTGAACGACAGAGAGAGAGAAAGAGAGACATGCGACTTACACTGAAAAAAGTGCTGCATTGAATTTACTTGATTCCAGTTTGTACATCATTACCACATATTAACAGCATACATCAATACAACTGCGTCTTTCAGTTTACTCACTTTTCAGCCGTTGATGTGGTGTGGGAGTCAGGGACCACCATTTCATTTATTTCTTCATTAATTTATTTAATTTCCAATTAAAATGACCATAAAAGCAACATTAGGTAAGGGGTTTACATTAAAATAGCAGCAGCAGAATCATTGTCATGGTACTCTGGCCAAGAACGGCATCTTTGGCATTCCCTAGGTCTGGCTTACCTGCTATAGCGCTATGCAATATAGTATGCTATACGCCATTTGAAGGAGGGCGTATGAGACCTTGCGGAACTCTTTATGGCACTACCAACAGATATGGGTCCCCAGCTTGCTAGGAGAAGCTAGCTCAGTATTCCCAGCATGGATAACATGGCAGAGCCTTAGAAGAGATGGAAACAGACACTGAAGGAACTGAGGAAGGGAAAAAGAGAGAGTGACTAGACAACAGTAATCCGGGACTGCCTTTACTGAGCTAAAAGAGACAGCCTCTCGGCAAATGGGAAAACAAGGAAAATCCGACAGCAGATGTGATGACAATTAGACCTTCTAATGTTGTTCATGAAAGACTGAGGCTGGGACCTTTTCACTTTCATTCCTGTTTTTCCGGATGCCAAAAGTCATTTAACCTTACTCCCATTTTGGGCTGACAGTTTGGTCAGTCTTTGTCCATCTCCCACGGGAAAGCTTGGTCAGCCTTTGTCCATCTCCCGCCAAAAGGTGTGTTCAGTCTTTGTCCATCTCCCGCCAAAAGGTGTATTCAGTCTTTGTCCATCTCCCGCCAAAAGGTGTGTTCAGTCTTTGTCCATCTCCGGCCAAAAGGTGTATTCAGTCTTTGTCCATCTCCCGCCAAAAGGTGTGTTCAGTCTTTGTCCATCTCCCGCCAAAAGGTGTGTTCAGTCTTTGTCCATCTCCGCCAAAAGGTGTGTTCAGTCTTTGTCCATCTCCCGCCAAAAGGTGTGTTCAGTCTTTGTCCATCTCCCGCCAAAAGGTGTATTCAGTCTTTGTCCATCTCCGCCAAAAGGTGTGTTCAGTCTTTGTCCATCTCCCGCCAAAAGGTGTGTTCAGTCTTTGTCCATCTCCGCCAAAAGGTGTGTTCAGTCTTTGTCCATCTCCCGCCAAAAGGTGTGTTCAGTCTTTGTCCATCTCACACCAGAAGGTCTGGTCACTCTTTGCCCATTTTGTGCCAGGAAGTTTGGTCACTCTTTGTCCACCTCACACCTGAAAGTTTGGTCAGTCTTTGTCCATCTTGTGCCAAAATCCTTCAATATCACTCCAGCTTGTAAATCAACATGGTTCTTTCTCTTCTGATGTTATCTTTGCTGGTGTGGTGCTGAATTCTGTTTTGCCTTTGCTGGCATGAACGTCATGCAGGTTATTTACACATTAAGAACTGAAACCTAAGTGTAATCTGTGGCATCCAAATTGGATACTGTACTTTCAGGCCATTAACAAGCTGATCCATTTGACTCAATTTTCAATGGTGGTGCAAAAGTGTATTACAGTACCAAGCTATAGGGGGCGCCCAAGAGCAGACAACACCAACTCTCACAGAACGCTTCCTTTTACAAGTCATTTATTTAACCAGTAAACATTTCTGCAGATATTAGGTTTAGCAAATCTCCTTGCATAAGTATGGAGAAAGCTCTTAAAACACTGTCCCCATCTGTCCCCATCAGATAAATAGCACTTAAAACTTTCATCTCCGAGAGAGAGGAGAACATTAAGCTCCACTCCTGCTTCAGATCTGAGAACATCCAAAGGTGTTTCTTCCACTGTGAGACCCTCCTTCCACTGTGAGAGGACACCTCAACACTATGGACGTCTGAAATGAGGTGTAGCTGTTTAAGAAGCTCCTCACTAAGAAAAGGAGACACGCATCCAGCAAAGAAGCTGAGTAATGAATACCTTGTGCTGAAAGTAATGGAAAGGTGGTCTCTGACGTCTGTAATACATGTTACATGTTTCTCAGTGTAGTTGAAATCTAGGCTGTGTTTACTGGGTGCAAAGTACCCCGTGATACGGAGATGCGCCGGTCGGCTTAGAGAATAATGGATTCTGTAAACGTATCCTTTCATCCTGGCTGTGGTATTGTTCTGTCCAGAGCTAGTGTCCAGGTCATGTTTGCTTTGCAGCCATGGACTGCAGTCTGTTTGCAGTGCAGCTAGATATGCTTTGATGGCAACTGAGCTCTGGAAGACACAGAATGGGAACATCCAGCCACATGGGAATCTTATGGATTTCTGTCATTACAGTCGTTTGGTGTGGTATGCAGCTTTCCTACTGAGTCAGAACTGTTCACAGTGGTGGTGAATGGAACCAGACGTCCACCTTTAAAGGCTCCCTTACATGAGATGGTTATGAATACGCTACCTGATGTCTGTTACACTGTTCATGATAGTGTGGAGAAGATTTCAGCCTCAAACTCCATTCATGTTGGAGGGGTACATACCTCAGGCACAAAAAACGCTGTGAGGCACAAAAAATATTCCCCAATGAAACAATATCGTTTCAGGTTTTCCAGATTTTTCCAACAACATACCATATAAACCCAGAAGACATGTGTAGGTTTACTGGTGGTTTAGATGGTAAATAAAATGTCTCCATCACCACCACTGTGAAGAAACATCTGAACCATCTACCAAACCCACTTGTGAAGTTATGCCGAAATTTGGAAGTTTTTCCTGGAGTTCTTTTAATAGACTTGAGCATACAGTGTAAAATCAGAAAGCAGTAGAGTTGTATGTGCTCACTGCAGAGGGTATGTTTTTGCTGGCAGTCACTGTTACAGAGGCTTCATTGCAGTAAACCAGGGGTGCACACCTTCAGTCCTGCAGGGCCGGTCCCCAGCACAAGCTGTATTTGAAACGGTGAATGAGAGGTAATTGGTCATGTGACTGTATTAGTATACTACACTGTAGGTCAGAGCTTGTTACTGTACTGTATACCACACACAGGGGGTGTATACAGTATTCAGTACATACTACTGTGCAGGGTGCAGTATTGTAGTGTACCATGTCGAATACAGCCACCACACTCTGATGACCTGGCCCAAGTTTGGTGACTCTAGGATCAAAGGTCAGGGAGTTAAAGCGAAATCCATTTGGTAAATGTGAATTTAGACATAAGCCTCAAGTGGTAAAAACCCATCATGCAAAGGCCTAGCGAGGGTATGGAAGGTCCTAGAGTTACCAAACTTGGCACACGTTGACATTACCACACTCTGATGACCTGGCCCAAGTTTTGACTCTAGGATTAAAGGTCAGGGAGTTTGCTGGTTCCCCCTGCACCAACACACCCACTGAACCAGTTAACAGATGAGTGTACTCAGGTGTGCTTGAGCAGGTAATTACCAAACTGTGTTGGACACTGGCCCCCCAGAACCAGAGCTGTGCACGCCTGTAGTAAACATGAAAGGAAGCCTTACCTCTCCCAGAATGGCATATGAATGTGACTTCTATACAGCTCCCCTCTTACCCATGTTGTGCAATTACTACACGTTTTGAAGTCTGAATGGTGTATCTGGCAGGTGGTGGGCATTCAGCCAATGCCAGACTTTTTTAAGTGTGTTTTTTTTCTTAATTGTGTGATCATGAATACTTATTGTTCCTTAATTTATTTTCATCAGAGATTCTGCAATAAAATTGACATAGACTAGTTTATCAAAGTGTCTCCCGGCTGTTATTGTACAGATCTCCTGGCGCCCTCCGGTGGTTTTAATTCAGAAGGCCCAACAACGTGTCTTTATATGTTCCCTCCATGTCCTCACCTCCAGACTTTCAGCTTACTCCAGGGTTCCCTTATGTGTTTAAGGGGCCCATACCCTACACTGTGAAAATGATTTGAGCAATGAGTCATGATAATGTCTCTATTTAAATTACTTTAACTAATTAAATACATTCTTAATGATTTCCACTCAGTTTCATGAATTACGGTATTTCAGCTCAACTTTTTTAACTTTTTTGACTGTAATGAAAGGGAAATTTGAAGGAGCCAAGTATTAGTATTAGTAGTGTAACCGCTACACCATGTAAAGTGGAACGGGATGGAACTGTTGCACCTATTAAGGTGAAACGGATGGTGCAGCAGTGTTCTGTCTACCGTCTTTAATATTAAATGAAAATTTGAAGGAGCCAAATGAATCAGACTTTGTAAACATTGTGAGCACTGCTAGCACTGCTAGTTTAAGGTCCAGATGACTTATTAGTTATGTTTTTTTCACTTTTCTCTAGTAAGTTTAGTTAAAGGAAGTATTGACACAGGATAGATTTCCCACTGGCTCCTGGCAGCATCTGTTTGCATATTGTTTAACTCACCCTCTTCGTGTTAACTTCACCTTTGGCTTATCTTCCATTCCTTCCATTGTTTCCATTCTTACTGCCATTCTAGGGTTAAGGCCTGAGTTGTGTTACTGTTGGCTGTATATCCAAGATAACTTTACTACAGGGAACTCTGGGAGTTGTTGGCTTGTAGAAATCCACTGACAACCAATTCAAAGGCCAAAGGTTGAGAGTTTAGTCTGCACAGAGACACAAGCAACTGCACTGGACAATGAAGATCTAAACTTATATATATAAGTTATGAACAATATTATATAGTATAGTATGTGTGTGTCTATATCTAGAACATACATACATACAGTATACAATATTGGTGCAAATGACAGTACTGTGCAAGAGCTACCAATTATAGACTTAGTGTGCATATATCATTCATATAGTATACATAATGTAGTATATACATGATAATACTGGTTCTTATATAGCAATATGATAAATCATCAGGTTATGCGCTAATAGTGCATAAAGTCAAACTAGACATGATGTCATCACTCAAAATAAATATTAATTCCAGTTTAATTTAACTTTAACCTTTACGGCTTTAAGGTTTTTGAGTTAACGTTGATGGAGATTTGTAACAGTGTAACAGTTGGGACTTTGTGTGGTCTTTGTGTTTGTGGAAACTGGTCTACATGACTGAAAACTACATAAATTAAACTACCTGATTTAATTACTGTGCCTCAAAGACTGATATATGTAAACAAGCTTTGTTCTGATTGGCTGGACTGCGTTGCGCCTTAAGCAGTCCAGGCTGAAACACTCCAGGGGGAATGGGTGGGGTTAAACTACTGTAAGCTTTAAGTAAGCCAACACAAGTTTAATACAGGCATAGTTCATTTATATATACAGTATATATGTATATGTATGTATTTCAGTGTTTACATATCACATTAAACCTGTCAGTAATAACTGAATAATAACTGTCATAACTAAATTGCTCTTGAGCAAGGCACCAAACCACCAACTGCTCCCTAGGCCCTGTGGATAGGGCTGCTCACTGCCTTGGGCAAGTATTGTTACCGCCCCGTAGTGTGTGTGGGTGTATGTGGCTGTTTCACTTCATGGATGGGTTTAATGAGGAAGACAAATTCCTCTGTGCACAAACACAACTGGCACAAAATGTCCCCAAACTCTCTACTCAGAGAATGATTGGGCTCACCCAAACCTAAAAAATACACCATATACATTATATACCTAGACATATGGTCAGTGAAGCTGATTAAATGGGCAATGAGCATACATATAAGGAGGTGCAGCTAATGTAGTAATATATATACACCCATGTAAGTCTGTTGAACCAGACTTCTTTCCAGCCGTTTTAGGGGCATTCTTGACAGTCAGCCAAAAATACAGGTACATGTTTTTCCTTGCACACCGGTGGGTGTATATATTACTACACTTATTGCCCATTGTATCAGCTCCACTGACCACATAGGAGCACTCTATAGTTCTACAGTTTCAGACAGTAGTCCATCTGATTCACTGTATACTGTGTTAGCCTGTTCTTCAATGGTCAGGACCCCCACAGGGCAAGTATTATGTAGGTGGTGGGTCATTCTCGGCACTGAATATGGAATTAAGCTAATGAGAGCAATTTCAGACAATTTTAAATGTTTGTTTTTAATGCAACAGGCTTCCTAAGTGTGATCCTGCTGCTACATTAACATGGGCTCTGTATTTCACTGCTCTAATACTAACATTTCAATGTTAGTCATGGAGGGTTTGGGTTTGAGCCGATGAGTTCAAATCAGGATAAAACTTCAGACATTCAGGAGAAAACTGGAGAAGCCTCTTGATGCAGATCAGCTGAGTCAGGATTGGGACACTGCTGCGACCTAGCGCCCACACAAGAATAGGTTGATTCAGTTTGATAAACCGATTCGTTCGAACTCTACACTTTACTGAATCGAACATTCGATTCCATTACTCAATTAAATTAACCATAAGCCGTAAGTGTAAAATTAAAGCAGATATATAACACAGGGGGATAAGCTATAGGCTACAGAGAGTACACGTAAGCTCGCTAAAGAGGTCGATGTACTACAATCAATGATCTATTTGGTAAAAAGATTCGATTCATATGAATGATTCGTTCAAAATGGCTAGCACAACATCAACGGCTTCGTACAAGAAGTTTGTCCCTGTTGGCTTGCCGTGGATGGGAGGTCACTGCCAGTGCGCAATAAATTAATACTTTCACGTCAAAATAAAGAGTCTAAGGTACAAACGGACGACTGGAGGTTACCAACAGAAGCTCGCCAGCTGCTCCTGCTCGAATTTCAGTGTGCAAAACGAGCGGGAAAGTTTGCAAAACTCTCTTCGGGTCGTTAGCAGTTAGCTAGCTAGCGGGCAGCGATGGAGTCGTGGGTGCGATTCAGCGCTCAGAGCCAAGCAAAGGAACGGGTATTCAGGTAAGCAGGCTGTTACTTAGCTTAATCTTCAGTTCAGAGGGGCTTATACTGAAATACGAGCTTGCTGACCAGCTTCGAGAGCTGGTGTTGTTAGCCAGATGGCTGACGGGTTTGTGTTGGAGTTTCACCGTTCCACCTTAAATAGTGCAGCAGTTGCATTCAGGAGTTCATTAAGTCTTAGTTGAGGTTTCCCGTTCCACCTTAAATGGAGAGGCACTTGCACCTTGTATTACCTTGTATGGTACATGCGTTACATGTACATTCAGGAGTTCATTAAGCCTTAGTTGAGTTTTCCTGTTCCACCTTAAGTGGTGCACCAGTTGCATTCTGGCATCTGAGTTCTTTGAGTCTTAGTTGAGTTTTCCTGTTCCACCTTAAGTGGTGCACCAGTTGCATTCTGGCACCTGTGTTCCTTGAATCTTAATTGAGATTTCCCGTTCCACCTTAAATGGAGGAGCACTTGCACTTAGTTTTATTCTAAATGGTGCATGGGTTACATGTACACACCTGAGTTCCTTGCGTCTTAGTTAAGTTTTCCTGATCCACCTTTAACGGTGCAGCAGTCACATTCTGGAGTTCCTTAGTTGAGCTTTCCTGTTCCAGTCTAACTGGTGCAGCAGTTCCACCTTGTTCCTCCTTAAATACTGTAGCAGTTACATTTAAATACTCAGTTTCTTGAGTTTTACCCTTCCACCTTAAATGAGAATTTGAATAAAAGCCCCAGTCTTCAGCTTCAGTCCACACGCTCAGCTCCGTTCTATGCTTCCCTACTGTAATAAGGGCATTAAGCCCCTCAGCCCTAGGCTTCGGAGTGATGGAGCTCCATCCAGTATCTTCAGAATAAGTACAATCCTGTATTCCCAGTAGACCAAGCTGGTAGAATCACCATCGCAAACTAGACTGGAGTGTACGGGTTTCAGAGTTGTTGGTGTGTACTGGTTTAGCTCTCTGTGTGTGTTCTTACCTGTTTGTGTTGTGCTGAACAGGGCGGCCCAGTATGCCTGCACGCTGCTTGGCTACACGCTGCAAAAAGGAGGCGCAACTGCAGAACTGCTAAAAGTGATAAAGCAGCTAGAAAGTCACCTGAGTCTCAGCAGAAAGCGTAAGTCTTTCCCTTCTTTGTGTCCTCTTCCCTCAGACCTCAGATTAAGGCAGTTCCTCTCCTTATGGTTCATGCTGTATTGTACTATTCTGTTGTAGTTCTTCTCATGTGAGTTTTGACTTCCCTAAGAACGCCTTACATTTTTAACGACACTTAATTTGTCACCAGATGTTTACTGTGTCACCATCACAGACCAAACATCGCAAACTCCACAAACACAGTACTAGAAATACTGCTTTGCAGTGCCCACCTGGGATACCATAGGAACTCATCATCATCATCAAAAGAATAGCTGCACCCAGAAGGATGTGTGGGATTGCAGTGCTGTTGGGACAGCAGTAGTGTCTCTCAGTATGGCGTTGGGCCACCATGTTTGCTAACCCAACATGCCAGACGTCTCAGCATGAAGTTACAGAGGTTCCTAATGGTGTCCTGTGATAATCCATCCCATGCAGCTTGAATATTTTTACACAGTTCCTGCAAGTGGAGGTGGAGTGACACAAGGCCTTCTGGATGTGTCATAACAAACCGTTCGTCTTGGCGCTGACCATGGTGTCTCCACACATGGATTCGCTGGTCCTCTATCTCCACACATATGACAAAAGGTGAAGGACTTGTGTCAGTGAAGATGACCTGCCTGCATTGTTTCACGAGTCATCATATGACAGTCTGGCACGACACCATAGCAGTCTTTGGTGACGTTGATTTGATAGGCGTCGTAATGGTCTGTGTACATATAGTCTTACCTCGCTCGTGCAGCTGTGGAGGGCATCGCTTAACACTGAATGTCTGCAGTCATGGCTGTTGGCAGAGAGGAAAAGAGAGAGAGACAGATAGAGAGACATAGGTAAAGATGGGGAGGGGTTGCTCTGCCAAATAGTGCATCATTTCAAGAGGACTGTTTCTCAACACAGCATATAACTTGGAGATAATCATCATCTACACCACATGCCATTATTAAAGATTCAGTGGAATCTTTAGTGGATTCACCTGTAGTGGATTCACCTCATGGGATCAGGAACACTTCCCAAGACCATTGTCTGTGGACACATCACTGCTACACAAACGCATGTGCACAACTGCCTCTTGATTTGCACTTCCGGCAGCATGTAGTGTAAGATAAGAACGTGAGCGTGGCTGTGGGAGTTATTTCCCATTGCGAGGATTATTGTTTGAGTTAGGAATTGTTTATTATTTTGTACTTTTTTTAGCCTCATTTATGAAGTTCCATTTAAACACTTGTTGGAACCCTGTCAGCTGCTATTAGCAGCGCTATGTTTTTTCTGCTCCTGTTACTAAACAGGCTTATTTACAGCTGCCAGAAAATGATGAACTTTGAGAACAGTACTTGACCCTTTCTCTTCAGGAAGCTCAGCGTGTGTAGGGTGTGTTCAAAGCTGTGTTCTGTTGAGTCAGTTCTCAGCTTCACTATTTCAGTTTTCTTGTCTTTGTGTTTGTGATGGAGGTTATCTCTGCGGGTGGTTTTTGTTCTACCCCTTCTAATCCGTGTGCTTTCCCTCTGTAGTGATGCGGTTGGGGAACTCAGCAGAGGCTCTGGAAGCAGCTAAGCGAGCGGTGCATTTATCAGACTGCGTGCTGAGGCTGTGCATCACTGTGGCCCATTTAAACAGAGCCATGTACTTCGCCTGTGATAACGTGCTATGGGCTGGAAAAACGGGCCTGCTGCCTCAACTCGACCAGAACAAATGGAGCCAGAGATCATTCAGGTGAGTTTAGGATTTCTGCACTGGTGATGCTTTATCCAGAACTGTTCCTAAAGCTCCTGGAGGAGCATAGGGGCACTTTACATGTTACTGTTCTGCACAGTGGACTTTAAGTTGTGTCTCTCTTACTCATTCCACCCATAGATACTACCTTTTTGCACTCATCCTCAACCTGACCCGGGACGCGTATGAGATCCGTCTGTTGATGGAGAGGGAATCTCGCAGTATTTCGGCTAAAGGCTCCCTGGCCAGCCCCTCTGCACTCTCACCCGGTCCAGAGAACGGGGAGTTTTCTCCTCCTGGCTTGTCTGCCCCGCCGTTCCCTGCTGTCCCAGTGCTGACAGCCCGGCTCCAGCGACAGCTGCGCCTCCTGGTTTCAGTGCTTCGGAGCAACCCACCCTTACTGCTGGACCTGCTGAAGAACCTATGTGACGTTTTCATCCCGCTGGACAAACTGGGCCTTTATCCCACCAGCCCAGGCTTTGTAGGGGCCTGCGGCCTCACTTCATCCATTCTTTCCATCCTCACCATCCTGTATCCCTGGCTCAAACTCAAACCTTGAGCGCACACATATCTAATGAAGCCCCGCAGTTATACCACAAGCCACTGGGTCTAAAACTAGAGCTGCTCTGGACTGTAGGGGGTTGATGGAGGGAAACAAAGCATGATGGAGTTTGGACAGAGAAATCCCACATGAAGTCAGGTTATGAGGTTACAAGAGGTGGGCAGGGCTAAAGGAGCGTGTGTGTTGGTTTCTGTGAACATGTGTACATGTTAAGGCTGCACAACATACCACACCATGTTATTGTTATTATATAGCATATTTCAGCTGATATGCAGTGGTGGGCATGTGACATGACTACTATTTTCTTTGTTAATTTGTTCACCTAATTAAGTGTTTGAAAAAGGCATGTAGGTGTGATGATTGACAGATGGTATGCTGTAGAGAGGCAGCATCAGTAATTTATGGTTTCCATACGCAGCTTCCATCCAGTTCATTCTATAAGCCAACATCACAAACACAAATAACATAATTATTACTCTTTAATGAGCAAACCACTGCATTTTAATTCTTGCATTTCTAAAAGTGTGTGTGTGTGTGTGTGTGTGTGTGTCTGTGACTCTGTTTACACCTTGTCGTTTCATGTGTCTTGAGTTTGTAGGCTATTATTAGGTTATCGTTGGTTTATGGTTCAGACTGTGTATTTTAGCAACCATAATGAATCTGAAATCTGTTGTGCAGATTAATAGAAATAAAACTGGGTAGCATGTAGATAAGTAATACTGGTGTAGGTTTTCTAACAATAGCCCTGCCTAGCCTAGTTGGTGCTTAATGTTTCACGTCTGAGCTTCTACTCAGCAGCTTTTAGTTCTAACTTTCTGCTTCCAGCTTAAATTGGGCAGCAGTTAGATTCTAGCACCTTTTGCAGGCACCTGTATGTAACTACTCTGCAACTTGGGTTTCTGAATAATGGAGCCATCAAATTTCCAGTTTTTAAAAAAATTTCTCTTGCATTCATCTCCCGGAACACTAGTCACCAGAGTTTGGGAAAAAAGTACAGTCGTTCATGCTTCTGTACCAGCTGGTGAATGGTTCATTTTGATATTAGTAAGCGCAGAAGTCACTCTGGTGTCCATGGTATCTTGCATACCCGTTTATGTACATCTGCACCCATATATACATTCATTATATATTTCTGATCTTATTGTATTTCCATTTACCAAGAGATTCATTTGTCACTGCAGTGTTCGTACATACAGGAGCCTCATTGATCTAAACAGTGGTTTTCTCATAACGTTGACATGAAGACTGTGAGCACACTAATAAGTTGTGCAAAAGTGACTTTTAAGGCATCAGTCATCTCTTTTTCAATAGAACAGGAATGGTAAAGAAATCGTTGTGTAAGACCTGATTTGCATATGTACACACCACAGTTGAGTTCCGGTCTTACTACCCGGAGACTCATTTGATTACAGGTGTAAATCCATGTGGTTACAATTTCATCAGGGTGCAAACGACCAGGTGTAAACAAGGTCTGCGTGTTCGCATACATGGATATGTTTGTGAATATGTGCATGTCTTTTCTATACACACAGGTTTGTGTGTGAAATGTGAGTAATGGTCCCTCTGAACCCTTTGTAGACAGCTGTGTCCACAGCTGGAGTTTCTGCCACAGTGTTTGAAGATAATGACAGTTGCATGTCTCCACGCTTTCATCGTGAACTGACCCTCACGCCTCTAAACCTCAAACTGAAGACTAAAAACAGATTTAATCAATTCTGTATCATAGTGGGACTCCCGTGTGATGATGGACCTCCAGGACTACTAAGTGATTTTAGCATGCGTGCAGCACGAGCTTAATAGGCACAACATGTGGTACTGAAACCTAGATGTAAATGTAGGCTAGGCTGCTGCATTCTAATGTGAATGAACCTTTACTCTCCCCAAAAAGGAAAAACTGCTGTTCTTTGACTGTTTTACAGTCATGTACTAGCGAGCAATGCTTGGTTAATCAAAGCTCAATGCTTATTCAGTAAGATTGGGAGTTTAATGCCCCAATGAAGTTCTGTAATAATCAGAATTACTGCCCAACTACATGGTTAAGATGTAAACAGAGTCATTCAGAGTGGTTTGTTGTTAAATTATTTGTTCCAGAGAAACCTGCCGAAGAGAACTGTTCACAGTGGTGGTGAATGGAACCAGACATCCACCTCTAAAAACTCGCTCACAGAAAGTTACTACATGAGATGGTGATGAATACGCTGTCTGAGACGCTGTTTATGATAGTTTAGAGAAGATTTCAGCCTTAAACTCCATTCATGGTGGATGGATACATTCTCCAGGGAGCTGTGAGGCACAAAAATAGTCCCTGAAATGAAACTTATTTCCAGGTTTTCCAGATTTTCCCATCATCAACATTCCATATATAAACACTCAGAAGACATGTTTAGATTCACTGGTGGTTTTAGATGGTAAAAGTGTCTATATGTGTGTTGTAGACATGGAGAACCCTGGTTCCCATCACCACTGTAAAGAACATCTGAACCTTTTCACACCAAACCCAGTCTAGATCACTCTGTTTACATTACAAGCACTAAATTTGGGGGAAAATTCCTCTATTTAAACAAAGAAGCATTTGTTAAAAAATGGTTTCCTTCCTTTAGATATATATAATTGTTCTTTAATAGTAATTAAATGTATTTTTTTGTTGTACAAAAAGTCCTGTTAATCTGACAAATCTAATGTATTTACTTTTTCCTTCCTTTTTTTCTTTTAAGGTTGTAAATGTTTAAGTGATGGACCGTCTATCTGGTGTTCTAAATGAACAGGAGTGGTAACATTGCAGGCTAATTTCATTTCAGTTTTGCTCTGAATGTGTATCTCTTTTGGACATTGCATAGAAGCAAAAGAGCTGGTGGTATTCTAGTAGTTTCCCCTCAGCTGATTAGAAGGTTTGGTCATGGTGGTTTGTTGGGTCTTGTGGGTTGATTATCAGACAGACCATCTTTTATTCTGTAAAATGTCAGCACATCAACAAAGCTGTACAGGTGATAACTGTTTAACTGACTGTCAGCCTTTATCATTTAACCTAACTCAGAACCGACAAATGGAGCTCCACTCACTGGCCACTTTATTGGAAAGCCCTCTCTTATATCTCCCTAATGTGGTGATACATTAGTGCGGTTTCTAATATATGTGATGCTACATACCTTCATCATCCATTATAATAGAGTGACCTGAGTAACTGTTCTTCCTGAGTGTCTGTGCTATGCATTACCACTGTTAACTGTCAAGCTGAGTTGTTGGAGCTGTGAACTTAATTTTAAAATAAACAATGCCTTGACTTTTATTATGCTTTTCTTCTTTTTATTGACCCGTTTTTCTCGTCTGCAGCCCTGTATGTATTGGTGCTAGTGCTGATCCTTACGCCTGCAGAGCATGTGAGTTAAAAGCCGAGTCATAAGAGGAGAAAATCTCACTGTTAATGTGACTTCTGTTCAGGGTGCCTTCAAAACCTCACAGACTTGGAGCATAAACAGCAGCTAAGTTTGCTCTTCATGTAACACACCTGCATAGCAGACCCTCTTTGTTCTTAATTAGACATAAGGTGGTGAGTAGCTGAAGGAACTGACTGTATTTCACAGGAGCGAATTCCTCTGTGTGTGTGTGTGGTTGGTTGGTTGGTTGGTTGGTTGGTTGGTTGTGTCCACTAGGGGGCGACCAAACCCAATTCTTCGAAAAGACACTGGAGCATGGTACAGGCTGCAGGGCCTCAGGTCACTGTAGGACAGTGTGGACGTTAAGTGTGTGTTTCTCCTACATCCAGATGATCAGCTCATTTACAGACCATTGCTGAGTTACAGTTACTATATTAAAGCAGGAGAAGCACATGATGCTGTGCAGGACAGTGCGTATCCTTTCTGCTCGTCTGTTCATTTATATCTGTCCACCTATTCATATATCTATCCTCTGTGCTTGGACCACTGCTTGGTTTTTCAAATAATCACTAATGCCTTACCGAGTTTGTCCCTGTTGAACCCACTGAGCAGTCTGTAGGTCTTTGGATTATGATGCTATCTTCAGTTGGCGTTTGTTAGCCGTGTTGATCTTACTGCTGCCACCATGTTTCTACAGAACAGACAAACTGCATAGTACCTGTATGTACATGCTTTCATGCTTTAACACTGAAGCAGCAGTTTGTACTAGGTGGCGCTCTAGCACTGATTAGAAGACAGAAAAGGAAGATGTTCTATTGTAGCATGTATTTATCAGTATATATAAAACTCCAAGTGGGATTTTTTAGTAGTGTAAATTCATTTTAGATTAATTTAGAATCATCTTTATTGACATTGTGCAGGATTGTACAGAGCTAATGAAATGCAGTTAGCATCTAACCGGAAGTGGACATGTCAATACTATTTACATATTAAGTTCAGAAAGTCACCATGGCATGTGATGCAAAGGTTACAATATGTACAGTTATGGACTGTGTTGTTGTACGTGCACATAAAGGTACAGATCAGTGAGTGTTTGCGCAGTATGGACAGTGACTGTACAGATGTAAACAGTTCAGTTATGAATAGTGCATAGTTCATTAATCTCCCTATTCTAAGGGGGTATGGGAGGGTAATTACGAGGGTCAGTAAGCTGGAATAAGCAAACACACCGCTAGAGGTTACATACTGCTCCTTTAACCATGTTTACATTCCACAGCAAACCATAAACTGCTAAACAAATGAAAGACAGATTATAATGCTGTGCCCTTTAGGAAAGTCTAGTGTGGGCTCTGGCCAACTTCCTGCGTTATCTCTGGGTGGAAAGAATCTTGCAGCTGATGTCTCACCTGATGATGCTTTCTCAGGCCTGCAATGCAGGAGTGCTCTGATTCAGCCTGCCTGTGGTGGCTGTTATGGTCAGGCTACCTTCATCATCCACCCAGTGAGTCAGTCTCTGTGGCTTTCAGAGTGTCTGTGTGTAGATATGTAGGAGTCGTCTTTATCGCCTGAGGATACGCTCCCTTCATCCTTCTCCAACCAGCTCAGCGGGCTCCATTAACCACTGCTGGAGGAGTCGCAGACTGCTTCCGGCTCTTTTATGACTCTCTTTCTCCTTTCCTCTCTCCTGCTCGGAGCATGTGTATCTCTCTCTCACGTGGATGTAGAGTACTGGGTGACGGAAGCTGTCCTGTTGATCAGCAACGTGACAGTCAAGTGGGCCTGTAAAACCGGAAACCAACTCCCACACGCTCTGTATCACCCCTGGATCAGGTAGAGTGATTTTTGCAGAAAGAGAGATTTAATTTCAAGCTAAGTGGACTAGTCTTCTTTCATAACGAGGTTTGTACTGATTATTCCTCCTGTGTCATCGTCACGTGTGACTTTAAACTTTTATACTGAAGGAATAATGAAGTCTGGGTGTTCTCTGGAACAGGACACAACCTCATCAGGGCGTCATGTTTCTTAGAATGTAGTAACATCAGTGTCATTTAGGATCTCACTGAACTCTCTGCCTAATGCCCTTTCCAATTACACTCATCATTAAAAAAAGAGCTGCACCCAGAAGGAATCAACCCACAGGAAACTTGGGAGGGTGGGTTTGTCATCGAGAGACATGTGAGTGATTCAAGTTTCATGCCCGGCTGTGCATGTGACATAAGCAAGGATGGGCCTTATCCCTGTACCTGACTGACCCAACAGCAGCGATATCCTCTATCAGTCATCCTGTTAGTACCAGCACCATTGGCAGTCCTTAACACCACGTCAGCGTTACCGAGGACTGCAATGCTGTCCCAGACTGTCATGGAGTGACTCAGAACAGCAGCAGGTCATCTTTAGTGACGAGTCCTGCTTTTGTCTCGGTAGAGATGAACAACAAATCCGTTTGTGGAGGCACCAAGATGAAGGGTTTGTCACGCATCACACATCCAGAAGGCCTGGTGTCACTCCACCTCCACTCCTACCACACAATCTGCAGAAGCTGCAGATTATCATGGATGGGATGGATTATCACAGGACACCATTAGGAACCTCTATGACTCCATACCGAGATGTCTGGCATGTTGAGTTAGCAAACATAGCAGCCCGACGAGAGACACTACTTCTGTATGTGTAGCTTAATAAATATTCCCCATATCAGTCTAAATGTATCATCAGTTATTGTTCCTGGTAACCTTTATCTTCCTTCCCAACAGCACTGCAATCCCACACCTCCTTCTGAGTACAGCTATTCTTTGGATGATGAAAGTATATAGTTACTTACTGTGGGTAATTAGTGTCATGCTATAAAGTTGGGTTATTGTTATATTATTGAGTGTGTTAATTTTAAGGAGATGGTGCTGAGCAGATGTTTATATGGTTCGGGTCTAGACTGCTGGGTTCTCTGGTCTTCATGCTACCTGCTGTGAATGATGAAGTCTTGTTCTGCTCTTCTTTCATTGATTGGATCACAAACGGCCCAATCGGCCCATGTGAAGTACTAAACCCAGACCAAACTCAGATTAAACCTTGACTCAACTTAAACCCCACCTTAACACTGATCACCCACAGGTTAAACTGAGCGCAGGCTCTTCATCAGCGGAGCTATGGTTTATGATTTTTGTAGCGGCTGGGCTTTCCGTGTCTGAAGGAGCTGCTTTGCTTAAATGGCTAATTGATGGACTGGGACGAGCCTCCTATCCCACACTCAACAAAGAGGTGCACTGCTGCCCAGCTCTGCACACTGACAGCAGACTGAAGATTCTGCAGGTCAGGCATTCTGCTTAGCAGCGCAAATCATTTAGAATGGTTCAGCCTGGCAAGTGCATTGTTTTACTTCCTTCCTTCCTTCCTGGGAGGAAATGAAGAATAAATGTTTACAGAGATTAAATGCACATCTGCTACAGTTCCTTACTCAGAAATGGAAATAGCCTAAACACTGCTAATCTTTAGCTTCTCTGAACAATACACTGAAACAGCCTCATCAAGACTGCGGCATGCCTTCTATCTGAGTCTGGGATAGACCTACCTCTGTGTGTTTAATTAGCATTGCAGCATTGAATTAAAACATGTTGTGTATCTGCAAAACACTACGACGGAAGGTAACAGGCCTCGGTATGGAGCATTAAACTATCTGGGCTGAAGATGCGCTTCAGTGGCAGTGAAATGCACGCAGATTTTATCTGCAGGTTTAAATATGTCTCAAATGACAGTGGCCTAGTCTGTGTTTCTGTAGGCTGTAGACGGAGATAAGGGAGAGCGAGGAAGAAGGACAGTGTTTGTCCCTCACCCGCAGTTTACTGCTACTCTACCCTCATGCACTGTACATGCACCCAGCCTAGATATGTGCAGAAGGCGTGGGACACAAACAAGACAGGGGAGAAATGTACCCTCGATTGTACAGCAATGGTCTGACGGTGCAATTGTGTACCTTAGACGTGATTCTGATTCATGTTGACTTGCGGGCATCATGCAGTTCCTGCGTATATCTCGATCTACCATATTCAAATGTTGCTTTGTTGGGTCCAGATCCGGTGACTGGCAATAGGCAGTGAAGAACAACAAAGTCATCACCATCGTCTCTACACTGTCACTACACACTGGCCTTTTCACAGTACCTGACTGACCCAACAGCCAAGATTACAGACATTCAACAAGCAGTGATGCCTCCATGAGTCATTCTGTTAGTGCCAGCACCTTTGGCAGACGGCTGCACCATGCAGGATTACATGCATGTAGGTTATGATGACTGCCCTTAACACCATGTCAGTGTCACCATAGACTGCAATGGTGTTGTGCCAGACTGTCGTGGAGTGACTCTGAATGGCAGTAGGTCATCTTCAGTAATGAGTCCCACTTTTGTCTTGGTGGAGACGACCAACGAATCTGTGTGTGGAGGCACCGTGGTCAGCACCAAATGTTTGTTCTTACACAGAGTCGCCAGCTTTACCGTCAGTTAAGCATTTATGTGTCTAGTTGAGATGCCAGCTTCAGCAGCCTACAAGTGTGCAGGATCTACATGCCCAGCTGTAACATCCGTGGGCAAATGTGCCACGGGGTGGTACACGGAACCTGCATTCCTCCCAACCGTGTATGTATGCGGACTTGAGGTGGCCCAACAGGGCACTAGAGGCTACTTTCACTTGTACAGTTTTGCCCAGTAAACCTCTCCTTTCCAAATATCATCAGTGCATTCCAACAACAACTGTGTGGTGGGTTATATTTAATATAATTTATCATCAAATAAAAAATAGCACTTATCCATTTGAGCAGCTGCTCCAGGCTTTTCAGTGAGAGCGGAAATGCAAGTTACATAATGCTGATGTTTTGGTCTGATTTCAGATGCCCTGTGGTAGCCACAGTCAAAAAAAGGAGTCGAAAAACAGACTCTCCTCGTGTGGCTGCAGCCGGAGGGCCTGGGGCGGGGGGCGCAGCCCAAATATCCTCAGCCCTGTTGGTCCGCCTGTCACTAAGGAGGAAAAAGACAACAGCTACGTGCCCCATGCCTGGTTCACAGGGTGTACTAGTGCCCTCAGGGACAGAGATTGAGTGTGTGTGTGTGTGTGTGGATTCAGAGAAGGTCCCTTATTAAATAGCCTGTAGGGCCAATGAAGACACAGAAATAGGTCCCAGAGTAAGAGCATGACACCAAAACAGCCAAGCCCTCACAGCTTCCTCATTTAGCGCTCCTGTTTATGCACAGGCAGGGCCATGTTAGGGAGTTCTAAGGACACTGATCACACGCCTTTCAGTCCATTCACATATGAAGGAGAGCATCCCAGGATGCAAAGACTCAAGGAACCTAAATCTGTGTTCTCGTTTTCAGTCCGGGGAACAGTAAACATGTACTCAGTAAACCCTCTGAATAATGTTCCACTGACCAATAACTGACCCATACACCATATTACCCTCCTCTCCATGTAAACTGGGCGGTCCTAATCTTCACGCTTCCATAAGCATTCCCCCGACCAATCACAAGCCTGAGGTCTCTAGCCCCGCCCACACAGTCAGAGAAACGTAATGAGCTAAAGCTAACCAGTATAACCAACGGCTAACAAGCTAGACCTCCTGTCTGTAGCTGCCTGTTCATTCCTTTATCCTTCACCAACACTGTTCCTTCATCTGTTTATTCCCTTATCCTTCACCAATACTGTTCCTTCATCTGTTTATTCCTTTATCCTTCACCAACACTGTTCCTTCATCTGTTTATTCCCTTATCCTTCACCAATACTGTTCCTTCATCTGTTTATTCCTTTATCCTTCACCAACACTGTTCCTTCATCTGTTTATTCCTTTATCCTTCACCAACATTGTTCCTTCATCTGTTCATTCATTTATCTTTCACCAACACTGTTCCTTCATCTGTTTATTCCCTTATCCTTCACCAACACTGTTCCTTCATCTGTTTATTCCTTTATCCTTCACCAACATTGTTCCTTCATCTGTTTATTCCCTTATCCATCACCAACACTGTTCCTTCATCTGTTTATTCCCTTATCCTTCACCAACACTGTTCCTTCATCTGTTTATTCCTTTATCCATCATCAACACTGTTCCTTCATCTGTTTATTCCTTTATCCTTCACCAACATTGTTTTTTCATCCGTTCATTCCTTTATACATCACCAACATTGTTCCTTCATCTGTTTATTCCTTTATCCTTCACCAACATTGTTTTTTCATCCGTTCATTCCTTTATACATCACCAACATTGTTTCTTCATCCGTTCATTCCTTTATCCATCACCAACATTGTTCCTTCATCTTTTTATTCCTTTATCCTTCACCAACATTGTTTCTTCATCCGTTCATTCCTTTATACATCACCAACATTGTTCCTTCATCCGTTCATTCCTTTATCCACACGCCTGCACTGTTAGATGGGTGTTTAATATAAACAGTTTAGAATCAAACACACATTATTATTTTGTGTACAATGTAATGATAGTAATCATACAAATTAAATATGAGTATTCAACATAAACATCTAGCACATCTAAATAACGGAAACAAAAAATATATATTAAAACATCAAAACCATATATAAAAATCATTATATCACACCTATCGGTTAATAATGTGGGTGTGGCCCAATATCCTAACGAGCACCCATGATCGACAACTCCCAGCAGCCCCTGCTATGCCTCAAAAGCAGAACTAAACACAAAAGCCTGAGTTAAATGGGGTTGAAACAGTTTCACACCACACCACTCTGAATGACCTCATCTACATCCTAACCGATTACCTCTGCACTCTTTTTAAAGAAAGCTCTCATTCACGTTTCATCTGGAACGCTGGCGTGTCTGGAACAAAAGCTGTGATGAGGTACAAACCAAGGCTCCCTGCAAAATGGTGACTGTAGAAGGGTGCTTATCCCTGAACCATAGCACATTTCCAGTTGCGCTTATTATTATTCCAGCTGCATTCATCCTCGCGGGCCCACCGGTGGCGTTGGCCCTGCTCTGCAGTCCTTAAAGCCCACAGGGGTTAATACAGCCCTGCACACAGGGGACGCTCTGCCATGGCTTTCGTTTGCACAATAAACCTAAATGAACGTCCCAGGTTGTTCTTGGACACCGCTGACCATTCTGAACTCATTAAGCGCCTGGATTTCTGCTCCGTGTTTGTTCTAGCAATTTTCTCACGTTTAAGAGCTATTAACTGCTTAATGCCATAAACAGAACCAAATGTTCTCACAGGCCACTGAGCATAATAGTGTGATTGGAGTCGTGCGTTGGAGCAGCATGGAGTAGCATGGTCTGAATGAATATTAGACTGACTCAGCAGTTTCCTGTTAAAGCAGATTCACCAGTAAGGAAGAGGAGTTCATTTAAAGCTGGTGATATGAACTGAATGAATATTAGACTGACCTTAAAAACAGCAGTGGACTTTATTTAAAGGGCACATACACAGGACTATATCACCTACATACCATGGTATTAGAAAGGAATTCCACTTTTTTCCCAAATGTCTGTCTCCATGTCTCAAATCTCCATGTCTGCAACACACATACACGTGTCTTCAAATGCAGAACCACTGCACAGCTTGTGCGGTCTTATGCAGAACTACTCCCCATCTTCTGAAGTCTGATGCAGAACTACTGCCCATCCTGTGAAGTCTGATGCAGAACTACTGCCCATCCTGTGAAGTCTGATGCAGAACTACTGCCCATCCTGTGAAGTCTGATGCAGAACTACTGCCCATTCTGTGAAGTCTGATGCAGAACTACTGCCCATCCTGTGAAGTCTGATGCAGAACTACTGCCCATCCTGTGAAGTCTGATGCAGAACTACTGCCCATCCTGTGAAGTCTGATGCAGAACTACTGCCCATTCTGTGAAGTCTGATGCAGAACTACTGCCCATCCTGTGAAGTCTGATGCAGAACTACTCCCCATCCTTTGTGGTCTAATGGAGAACTACTCCCCATCCTGTGAAGTCTGATGCAGAACTACTCCCCATCCTGTGAAGTCTGATGCAGAACTACTGCCCATCCTGTGAAGTCTGATGCAGAACTACTGTTCATTCTGTGCGGTCTGATCCTGTTGCTTCATCTGCTTTGACAGTGTGCCACTGCTTGCCTGCATTTCTGACCAGTTTACCTCCCATGGAGCTTCTTGCTGTCCTATACTGTGTGTAAACTTGCATTCTGCTGCTGAACTAATCAGACATTTCCTCCTCTGCCCTATGAAACACTGAACACTCCTCCTATTCCTAGTAATAGGTCACCGCTGTAGACTTCTAGCAGCAGTTACTGGTTTTTATGGTTTTCACTATGATAAACTGCTTACAGTGGTCACTGGTTACTGGTAACAGTTTCATTCAGACCTTCTCAGTGTTACTCTCATAGAACTTTAATAGTCATAGGTTATTCCATTTTCAGTACTGCATATAACTCTAAAATCTGATCCTTTTTATATTGCTTTTGTGCTTGTCTTACTATCCAGGGTGGAACCGGAGGATGATGGCTTGCTCACTGGGGGCTTGAAATTCAATCTTGCCTTGCTCTTTTCACTGCTTTAAAGAACTATCGCATCACTACAGAACCTTTGAAAAAACAGCTTTGCTAACACTACAGTTTCACTGGATTCATTCCAAGAAGGATCTCAAGGTGGGCAGAATGCTGGAAGGTCAATCAGCCATCAACAAACAAAGCCAGGCACTACTGTGGCCTTGTTTAGGGTGCCAGCCAAGGATAAATGAATTTTTGGCAGACTGTATACAGATTGATTTCTGACAATCTGAACAGCAAAAACAGCAATCAGCAGTCAGTGTCTGAGTCCGGATGCTCAGGCCGCTCAAATCAGATTTCAATGTGTCTTTTGTACCACTCACAACACAACAAACAAGTAGTTACTGACTGCTACAGCAGCTCATGTAGGCAGGTGGGTGATGTAATGATTGGACAGCTGTCTCAAAAGATCTGATCTGAGAAACAAATCTAATTTGCTTGCAATCTGAACCAACACAAGTCAGAAGTGAAGCAGGCTTGGAAACATGGCTAAGAGCTCTGTGAAAACAGGCACAGTACCAGAGACAAACTGATCCTACGTTCACACTAGCAGGCGACAGAGCGATGAGCAACCAGTCATTTCCTTTCTGCAATTTAGCGGCATTCTAACACAGCGACAGAACAACAAGCGACAAATTCAGTTGTGAACCTCTGAACTTTATGGAAATGAATTATGATACAGCGAGGCAACACTGTAAATGTTTGGCTCAAACAAATTCTTCAGACCATTCGTAGCCACAAGGGTCCGAGGTCCCCAGAGCTTCTGCACTCTAAACTTGTTATTCCTACCAGAATTTGATTCCAGTTCTCAGCAGTGTGGTGGTAAACATGAAGGAGAAGCTCATAACCGCTGTTTCTCCTTTCCCCAGTTTATATGATATGTCTTCGTACACATACATCTGTAGAAAAATGATGTGTGGAAAAAAATAGGTTGGATAGAGGATATTGTTGGGGAGTTAAGTCATTCAATTGCTAGCTAGCTAATTAGCCAATAAAGCTAACCATGAATGCAAGCAGTTATGTTTCCATACAAGGTTTATGCAAACATGTGCTTTCAAAACTAGCTAGCTAGCTTTCAACACGTTGCCTGCTAGCTTTTCAACATGTTGCCTGCTAGCTTTTCAACATGTTGCCTGCTGATGTGACCGTAGCGTTATGTGGCAAGCAGCGGGTGCTGGGGATGTCCAGAAGGGGAGTCAGCTACAGCATCATAAGATTGTGAGTAGGTTGCTGATGTTCATTATTTGCTAATGAGACATCACTAATGGGGAGTTTGCCTTCCTTTTCACTACATGGTGGAACATTGCTGTGACGATTAGACTGCATTCAGCATTCAAAAGATCATTAGTGAAATGAACTGATGTTGAATGAACAGTTCTGAATCACTCCAACTAACCCATAGGTGCACTGGATTGGCTCCGTCGCTCCAAAGAACCCCTCCAGCCCACACATAAGACTTGGTATGGGGACTTACAGGCTGTCCCATTTCATTAGTCAGTGCTTTCCTACTGAGATATACAAACAGTATTACAAACAGTATGTACCGTGTGTCAGTATTGGGTGGGCTTAACGCAGCTAAATTTCCTCATTAAAAGGACCTGCGGGGGATCCTATTACCCATAAAGTGCATTTCTAGTTAGTTAGTGTGGCTGTAATACTGTTTAACAGCTTGTACCCGTGACCATGTGGGGGAAGAGGGAAAGATCTGATCCTCTGTTTACAAGCCAGGCTTTTTTGTGCCTACGTGAGGCATGAGGCTCACCACTGTAGAGCAAGGAGAGAGGGAGAGACAGGGAGATAAAGAAGGAGAGGAGAGATAGAGCAGATAGGAGACAGGCTGCTACTGTAACATCTTCCCTTTCCATAGTGCTGCAGTTCAGCTGTTATGTATCTGCTTAATGCAGGCTGATTTAACCCAGCAGCTCAAGGCTTCTCTCCTGTGTAGTAAACATCTGATAGTATCTAAAGGTGCACCGAAACCACCGTTACCCTTCTGACACGATACCTGATCCTTAAAATTGGAGTCCTGATACACATGCTTCCTCTATCAGCATTACTGCGTGAAAAGTCAGAAGTGTTAAGAGTTTTTTTAAAAAAATTCATTCAATGCTGTGCTGTGTAAACTACTTCCCATCCGGTTCACTCTACTGGGGAACCCACACTACAAAATCGTTTTGTGTGCACTTGTACATTTCCACCAGAGAGGGCGCAATGGTGGTGTGTTGGTGTGAGTGGATCAGACACAGCAGTGCTGCTAGACACTTCAGTGTTACTGCTGGACTGTGAATCGTCCACCAACCAAAACTATCCAGGAGCCAACAGCGTCCTGTGGGCAGAGTCCTGTGACCACTGATGAAGGACTAGAGGATGACCAACACTGCACTGTGCAGCAGCAGATGAGTTATTGTTTCTGATAGTACATCTACAAGGTGGACCAGTAAGGGAGGAGTGTCTAACAGAGTGGACAGTGAGTGGACTGCTGTGTCTGATCCACTAACACCAGCACGTCAGTGTCACTGCAGTGCTGAGAATGGCCCACCACCTACATAATACCTGCTCTCTGGTGGTCCTGTGGGGGTCCTGACCATTGAAGAACAGGGTAATAAAGTATACAGAGAAACCTATGGACTACAGTCTGTAACTGTAGAACTACAGAGATCTGATAAAATGGACAATGAGTGCAGATATGAGGAGGTGTGCCTAATAAAGTGGCTGGTGGGTGGGTGTATAAGGACCTATAAATAATGTGTTATAAACAAACATACATTAATCTACCAGCTTGCACTGCTTTCTGCTATAATAGCTTTACTCAAGGCCGTAATGCATTTCATGCCATGCATTGTTTATGTGTAATGGCAACCTTAATTTTAATTGGGATGGATAATTGATGCTGTAGATTGCAACTCTGATACCGAAACTGCATCTCCCTCCCCTCGCGCCCCCCTTTTCTTTCCCTCCTCTCGACCCTGCTGTACATGGCTAAGCTTCACTACCCCTGAGCAAACAGATACGCCGTCATAGCTGAAATTACCCGCCTCCCAATAAGGACCAACAGCGAAGAGGGCTGCCCTGGATCTGTAACAGTACAGCGCAGCCACAGTTCTCAGGCCATTCGAGCCTGTAGCTCTTGGCTGCTGGGATACAAAACAGGCACGTATTGTCTCACAGCAGTCCAAGAACAGCTACTATTGGATACCAGAGATATAAACTCTGATAACCAGCAATATAGTCTCAGATCAGCAGGTTGGTGCTCTAATGAACGTCTGTGGTTTCATTGTACAACAGCTGGTCGGGTGGTCCAGTTAAGCTCTGTTGGATCATTTAACCTACAAGCGAGGGGAAAAAAATCCCTGTTAATCTGGATTGATGTGCTGAGTGCGTGAAGGTTGGTGCTCAATTTGTTTCAGATGTTTCTGTCCTGAGCACCTGTGTGTTGAGAAATACCTGACTAATAGTAGATTAGTTGGTGATGTCCAATTTCCTTCATTTCTTTATTTTATTTCTGGGGTTGTAGAATTTAGTTGCAACAGAGTAGCTACCTGAGAGTTATTTGGCACCTGAGCGGTTATTCGATTGTTGAAACATCTGGTTTTAGACCACAATCATTTATTAGTATGGTGTAGGGCCTCCTTTTGCGGCCAATACAGCGTCATTTGGGCAGCCGTGGTTTTTATCCGGGTTAGCACCCGAACATCCCTTTCAGACAGCTTCCTCTTGCGTCCACAGTTAATCCTGTTGGATGTGTTTCGTCCTTCTTGGTGGTATGCTGACATTACCCTGGATACCGTGGCTCTTGATACATCACAAAGACTTGCTGTCTTGGTCACAGACGCGCCAGCAAGACGTGCACCAACAATCTGTCCTCTTTTGAACTCTGGTATGTCACCCATAATGTTGTGTGCAGTATTTTGAGCAGAACTGTGCTCTTATCTGCTGACTGAACCTTCACACTCTGCTCTTACTGGTGCAATGTGCAATTAATGAAGATTTGCCACCAGGCTGGTCCAATTTAGCCATGAGACCTCCCACTCTAAAATGACAGGTGTTTCAGTTTCATTGTCCGACCTCTGTATATTTCCTCTAGTTTACTGGGGTTGCCAGATGTGTTACCCAGTCATCAGTAACATGTATATAAACTAAGGGCACAACGATTAGTCGACTAAAACTGATAACCAAACTAGTTGCCAGCTAATTTACTGGTCAATTAACTGGTGACATAATTTCCTTCATTTTTATAAAAGCCTGTGATTGTAGAACTTAGAGCTAAATGTAAAAGCTGACAGTCACATAGGAGTTACTTGGTAGCTGAGTATTTCAACTGTCAATTTTTTAGCATCAGAAATCAAATAGATTAGTCAGCTATGTTTGTTGCAGCCTTGTATTTCCTCTGAGGATGTCAGATGGGTTACCTAATAATCAGCGACATGAATATGAACAAGCAGTGCAGCAATTAATCAACTTAGTCAACTAAAATTAATAACCAAATTAGTCTGCAACTAATTAAAGAGTCAGTTAGTTAGCCAAATAATTTTGTCCATTTCAATAAAAACCTGTGGTTGTAGAATTTAGTTGGAATAAGTGTAGACAGAGAGCACAAATTCGGAAAATAATCGGAATAATCAGATTTCATAATTGATTCAGTAATCAATAGATTATTCAGTCATGAGAAAAGTAGTTGTCTGCCCAGCCCTACTACTGAGTAGGCAGCACTGCTGTAAGGCCTATAGCCATCCCAACTCCTAACCCTCATTGGAAGATGGGGCAGATATCTGTTTTATTGGGCCCATATCGTGGAAAAGTGAACCTTCCCATTTCCTTGAAATAAAGGTTTGCATGTTGTCCCATCCCTATCCTTCACCACATAGGAGCCCCTACCAAACTGATCTCAGACACTGTAATCTCTACCAAACCCCATCTGTTCGTTTTCTCATGACCCTCTCCGTCTCTGACTCAGGAGGGTTTTATTGCAGACTGGGTTCGTCTGCTGTAATACCAGGGTTTCTCAGAAGTTGTGTTTGAGGATGAGGATTTGCTCCTGTAGTGTTATTTCTTTGAAGACCTGCTGAGCTGACATGTGGAATACAGTACACGAGGATCACGTGCAAAGAATAAAACTGAGATTTATTCAGAAATCCTCTCGATGTATTTCAGAACATATGCCTTTGATATGCGATGAGGAGGCTTTCCACCCACTATAGTAAAATTCAGCACCATGCAGGGACAAATTGCGGTACCATCCAGGGCTACTGGACACTGGGCACATGCCCTGGCCACTTGGGGTCGCTGGACCAGCACAGTTTTATTACAGATTGTTCTGTACACCAGTACACAAGCCACACAACATATCACAACCTCTGCATGACAGCTTTTTCAAGCAGACTGATACGTGTGGCCAGGACAAAGGGCTCTGTGATAGGATATGGGATTGTGTAATGTCTTGAGCTGATATACAGCTTATATCTGTTTACATATAGTATATGTGGGCACAGTTTACTGTTATAAATATCAGCATTTATAAATTTAAATACAGTGGACTTCTGTATATATCCTACATAAATCTGTATATACATTAATACCATTTCATATACACCATATAAACAGCATGCAGTCTAAATACACTATGAAGTTCATATACAGTATGTATTATACATACAGGATATCTCAGATTGTACACTACATGTTTGGAATTTTTTAAATTTAGTTATACAGGAATGTTTACACTATACGGCAGGTGTTAGACACCATATATGATTTAGTATACAGTATATATATATACAGTATATATATGCATACGATATATAAATGTATGTATGGAGTTAATTTAGGAGTCTGTAAGACCGCAGTTCTGAAGCCTTATTTCAGTTAAATCAAAGATAACACCTCCACTTGCCAGGGAACTACCATCCCATGTGCGAGACTGGGGTTTGGTTCCCGGTCTGAGTGATGCTACACCAATACGAGTGCTTGGGCAAGACTCCTAACACTACATGGCCTTCCTGTAATATGATGAACCTTGTAAGTTGCTATGGATATGAGCATCAGATAAACACCATAAATTTAGGATGGCAGCATGAAGTCACCCTTTTTGAAATCGGACATGCATCGAGTTTAACCGTTACATTATGGGTTCATAGCTACACGTCAGATATGTATTTAATATGCAAGTGGATAATATATATCTTGAATAGACACTGTGGTCACATCTCAGATAAAAGGTATAACATTAAAACAAAATGACCTTTGACTCTACCTCCCGAAAAGTCTCCTGTTCCCTCACTCTTGGGCTTCTCAGCATTTTGAGTCCCAAGAAAGAGTAGTGAAGGGTTTTCCATTCAGTGCTCAGGTGGAAAGCTACAAATGTTGTTTTACCCCAGAGTCACGTTTCACCCTCCAGCGCGCCAAGTTTTCTAATGCCATCTAATGTCCGAAACACTTAAGAGGATTGGGGAAAAATGCCGCCTTATCCCTTTCTGCAGCCCCTTCACCTCTCCAGAGCTGTACTACTATGGCAGGAATGCTCCTAATCCAGCTGCTAGTGTTGTGATTACTTTTGCTCCTTATATATTTCCAAAGTCCATGTTCATTCACACTGAATCAGAGTCACACATAGAAACAGGAGAGAGTGAAAAGGACCTGGACCGGATAGATAGATAGATAGATAGATAGATAGATAGATAGATAGATAGATAGATAGATAGATAGATAGATAGACAGACAGACAGATAGACAGACAGACAGATAGATAGATAGATAGATAGATAGATAGATAGAAAGACAGCTAGATAGATAGATAGATAGATAGATAGATAGATAGATAGATAGATAGATAGATAGATAGATAGATAGATAGATAGAAAGACAGACAGACAGATAGACAGATAGATAGATAGATAGATAGATAGATAGATAGATAGATAGATAGACAGACAGACAGATAGACAGACAGACAGATAGATAGATAGATAGATAGATAGATAGATAGATAGATAGAAAGATAGATAGATAGATAGATAGATAGATAGATAGATAGATAGATAGATAGAAAGACAGACAGACAGATAGACAGATAGATAGATAGATAGATAGATAGATAGATAGATAGATAGATAGAAAGACAGCTAGATAGATAGACAGATAGAAAGACAACTAGATAGATAGATAGATAGATAGATAGATAGATAGATAGATAGATAGACAGACAGACAGACAGACAGACAGACAGACAGACAGAAAGACAGAAAGACAGACAGACAGACAGACAGACAGACAGACAGACAGACAGATAGATAGATAGATAGATAGAGAGATAGAAAGAGAGATAGATAGATAGATGGATAATCTACAGAGATATCTGATGAAATCTGATAGAGGTGTGTCTCAGTGTTGTGGTGGAGCTGAGCTGCTGAGCTCTGGTGTAGGAGCTGTTTATAGAGGGAACACACTGAAGCTCAGTTTAACTTCACCACCTTAATACAGCTAATGGGGTAAATGGTGGCTAATGGGTGATTAGTCAGGATCTGGAGAGGAAACTTACTAAATGTACAGTGTAGGTCATGTCCTCCAGGGTAACCAGACTAATTAGGAGTGTACAGGAGTGCAACATTTCACAACCCCAGAAGCTCCCACGTTTATCCCATCTGTAGAATTATAGCAGTGTGCAGTCGCTCTGGGAGCTGTGTGTTTATGTAGCTGGAAAATGAACTGCATAATAACTCTACAAACAACAGAGCTGTACAGGATTTAATAACCTAATATTAATGATTAACCATTAATAACCATTACTGAATCCAGCTCCAGCAGAGAAGCACTCTACACATCAGTAGCACCGTCTGTGTCTGTGTCTCTTTATTATAGAGCATTGTTTAATTAAAGGTCGTCTACTGAGTAGCAATTAATGTTTATGTTTTCCTTATTTAACTGATGCTGCATCTACGCCACTTTATTAGAAACACATACATTGTACCTTCACTCAC
This sequence comes from Prochilodus magdalenae, assembly GCA_024036415.1. Taxonomy (NCBI): domain Eukaryota; kingdom Metazoa; phylum Chordata; class Actinopteri; order Characiformes; family Prochilodontidae; genus Prochilodus; species Prochilodus magdalenae. The sequence goes on along the minus strand of JAMWET010001471.1, from coordinate 95,217 downwards.
TGGCCACTTTATTAGAAACACATACATTGTACCTTCACTCACTGGACACTTTATTAGAAACACCCACCTTGTACCTTCACTCACTGGCCACTTTATTAGAAACACCTACCTTGTACTTTCACTCACTGGCCACTTTATTAGAAACACCTGCCTTGTACTGTTACTCACTGGCCACTATATTAGAAACACCTACCTTGTACTTTCACTCACTGGCCACTTTATTAGAAACACCCACCTCAGAGCTCCGCTGTGTGGGGGTCCAAGTACAGCTAACATTAGCATCAGCAGACATGCATACTGGAGACTTTGACCTCATGCAGGGGGTCAGAGTTTGGATTCAGGATTAATGACCAACCCTGGACTGCAGAAACATGAGTGAGTTACACAAGACAGGGAAGTCTACCACAGACGTAAACCTCCACAGAGCCCCCCGCAGAGCCAGCCGAGTAAACATTAACACATCACTCACAGTAATGACCTCAGTCTACCTGCATACCCAACAACCCAAACATCATCTAATACAGAGAGAGAGAGAAGAGAGAGAGAAGGACAGAGAGAGGGACAGACAGACAGAGAGAGGGATAGTAAGAGAAAGATACAAAGAGAGACAAGGAGAAACAGGAAGAGAAAAAGAAGGAGAGAGAGAAAGAGATAGAGGGGGAAGAGAGAGGTAAAAAAGAGAAAGGGAGAAAAAGGGGAAGAGAGGGAGAGGAGAGATGGATAGAGACAGAGAGGGAGAGACAAAGAGAGACTGAGGGAGAGGGATTAAAAGAGAAGAGAGGGGAGAAGAAACTGAACTAGAGAGAAATGAAGGGAGAAAGAACTGAACTAGAGAGAAATGAAGGAAGAAGGAACTGAACTAGAGAGAAATGAAGGGAGAAGGAACTGAACTAGAGAGAAATGAAGGGAGAAATAACTGAACTAGAGAGAAATGAAGGGAGAAGGAACTGAACTAGAGAGAAATAAAGAGAGAAGGAACTGAACTAGAGAGAAATGAAGGGAGAAGGAACTGAACTAGAGAGAAATAAAGAGAGAAGGAACTGAACTAGAGAGAAATAAAGAGAGAAGGAACTGAACTAGAGAGAAATAAAGAGAGAAGGAACTGAACTAGAGAGAAATAAAGAGAGAAGGAACTGAACTAGAGAGAAATGAAGGGAAAATAATAGAAACAAGGAGAGAAATAAAGACCAGGGACTGTGAGACCAAAGAAAGCAAAAGAGAGGGACAAAGAAGTAGTGAGAGATAAAGAGAGAGTGAAAAAGAGAAAGGACAAGTGTGTGTGTAGGTGTGTGTGTTTGGTTGAGTTTCAGTCCTCACATTCCTGTCGTTCCTCCGGTCACTCTGGCACTGCTATACTGAATTCCTGCATCACTCCACTGCCTTAACCCCCCGGCCCGCTTCACTGCTGCACCTGGACAGGAGCCCCAGCGCACCTGCGCAGCTTATCACCACACGCACACTTATCACCACACACACACTTATCACCACACACACGTTCGCGTACAAATGAAACTCACGTGTGAGGTGTCCTCCAGCCGGCCGGCTTTAATCTGAAAGGCAGTGACCTCTCACTGCTCACTCCATAAAAGCTCATAACGTGGGAGACACAAACAAAAGCCCAGTCTCAGCACTGTGGTGGGCCGGACAGGGGTCCAAATCAAACTGTCAGACACTGTATATGGTCCAGCTACTGTGGTCATCACGTCGTCCAGCGTCCATACTCCAGGCCACAGAAATACACCACCATTATACAATCTACAGTACAATGGAAGCACAGGTTGGTGTTCCTAATAAAGTGGCCAGTGTGCAGACGTACAAGGTTGGTGTTTCTAATAAAATGGCCAGTGTGCGGACGTACAAGACTAGTGTAGATAGATAGATAGATAGATAGATAGATAGATAGATAGATAGATAGATAGATAGTTCGATAGATAGATAGATAGATAGATAGATATATAGATAGGTGTACTATATGTGTATTAAATGTATGAGCGAAATGTCTGGAGGTCTTTCTGTGGGCGTGCGAGCTGCATTCCTCACTGTTTAATATTGTGTATAATTATTAAACTCACACTGCACAGACCTCCTGCAGGCAAAGCCACTGTCACCGGTATCTCAGGCATTTTAGCGTCACTCTGACCTGTCACAGTCCTAACACTGTCTGAATAATTCAGACAGGAATGATCCACATACCGTATTATCCCATGATATATTACTCATAGGCATACAGACACACTGTGGCACACATAGTTCACCTTTAGAGCTACAGTAACTCCATCAGACATCTATCAGCACAGGAGTTGTAATGTGTTAGTGTACTGTAAGTAGTGTGTTGGTGTACAGTGACTCAGTAAGTGTAATGTGTTAGTGTACTGTGAGTAGTGCGCTGGTGTACAGTAACTCAGTAAGTGTAAAGTGTTAGTGTACTGTAAGTAGTGTGTTGGTGTACAGTAACTCAGTAAGTGTAATGCGTTAGTGTACTGTAAGTAGTGTGTTGGTGTACAGTGACTCAGTAAGTGTAATGTGTTAGTGTGCTGTAAGTAGTTTGTTGGTGCACAGTAACTCAGTAAGTGTAAAGTGTTAGTGTACTGTAAGTAGTGTGTTGGTGTACAGTGACTCAGTAAGTGTAATGTGTTAGTGTACTGTAAGTAGTGTGTTGGTGTACAGTGACTCAGTAAGTGTAATGTGTTAGTGTACTGTAAGTAGAGTGTTGGTGTACAGTAACTCAGTAAGTGTAATGTGTTAGTGTACTGTAAGTAGCGTGTTGGTGTACAGTAACTCAGTAAGTGTAATGCGTTAGTGTACTGTAAGTAGTGTGTTGGTGTACAGTAACTCAGTAAGTGTAATGTGTTAGTGTACTGTAAGTAGAGTGTTGGTGTACAGTGACTCAGTAAGTGTAATGTGTTAGTGTGCTGTAAGTAGTATGTTGGTGTACAGTAACTCAGTAAGTGTATTGTGTTAGTGTACTGTTAGTAGCGTGTTGGTGTACAGTAACTCAGTAAGTGTAATGTGTTAGTGTACTGTAAGTAGCGTGTTGGTGTACAGTAACTCAGTAAGTGTAATGCGTTAGTGTACTGTAAGTAGTGTGTTGGTGTACAGTAACTCAGTAAGTGTAATGTGTTAGTGTGCTGTAAGTAAAGTGTTGGTGTACAGTAACTCAGTAAGTGTAATGTGTTAGTGTGCTGTAAGTAGTGTGTTGGTGTACAGTGACTCAGTAAGTGTAATGTGTTAGTGTACTGTAAGTAGTGTGTTGGTGTACAGTAACTCAGTAAGTGTAATGTGTTAGTGTACTGTAAGTAGTGTGTTGGTGTACAGTCTATCTTTTTGGCTTTTGAGCTTGGTTTGAGCTGTTGGACAGAGCTGGGTTCTAGCTAATGGAACCTGTTCTCCTTCAGTGTTCTGTGCTTATGATCATTTGAATAGACATCAGTGTCAGACTAATGAATGAGCTTCTATTAAAGACTGGTGGACTGAGCTGATGAAGAGTCTGGTTCCAGAAATGATAAAAGGACATCAGAGCCATAATAAATCATGCTGCTGTTACTCTCCATACTTCAGTACATTTGGAGGTACATACTCTAGTACTTTTACTCCAGTGGAGGTGTAAAGGGAGGAACTTCTACTGACACTGGGGAAGCTCTACTTTAACTCAGCTACATGGCTTTTGTACTTTGTCCACCATTACTAAGGAAGCTAGCGAACATTTGTGGTGCCTTTTACTGTATTTGTAGTTATTCCAATGACACTGGGAGGTTTTTAGAGGCAGAATTACATCTATTTCTGAGATATGATAGTTTTAAAAAAAATTTAATGTTTAAATGTTGCATCATTACTTTCACTGTTATCACATGCATCTCCATTTCTATCCAGTTTTATTTCTCTACACCATTTAAATATAGTAGTTGCCACTATTCGGACTTGGTAAGTTTCTCTAGAAGGAAGTTTTACCAATAGGAGTGAAGCGGTGAAAGATGCCCACAGTGCACAGTGACCAGTGACATCATGGGGCATCAGAATTTAGGCAATTTAGAGACAGGGCTAAAGAATTTATAATTTAATAACATATATGATGATATTTTATAATTATATTTTCCATATATATATAATACCCAAACTGACAAGGTAAAAAGAAGGAGAGTTATTTTGATTTCAGGCTGACTTTAAGTCTTACTGTGTGTTTTCTCGAGGCTGTGCACTGGTTTATGAGTGAGTGATTGAGAGAGAGAGAAGGAAACTTTCCTCTTATAAAGTACACATTAAACCGCACGCACGCCTCCTCTTCATATCTCCTTCTGTCTGAGTGACATTTACTGATTAAACACAGAGGAGTTCTCACTTTCTGAGAGACATGTGCCTTCAGAATTACGCTCTGCAGAAGGTCCATCCTTTATCCAAGTAAAAATAGTCAGAAGAATCTACATTTCTGTAAACAGAAGCTTTACACCCAACCAAGAACCTGGTACCTCAGTAGAACCTTCTCGTCTTGGGCATTTGTGGGCTAAAGGTTGAGAGAATCTGGTTCCAAGCCCCCTACGAGCAAGCCAAGGGCAACAGTGGCAAGACAAACTTCCCTCAGAGCAAGACAAATAAACCTCAAGAGGAACCAAGACTCAAAAGGGGTGCCTGTTAACACCGGGTAGCACGAAGCACAAAAGCACCCATAAAAAGATCAGAATTTACAAATACACCCATCATCAGAAGAATAGCTGCACCCAGAAGGAGGTGTGGGATTGCAGTGCTATTGGGAAGGAAGATAAAGGTTACCAGGAACAATAACTGATGATACATTTAGACTGATATGGACAATATTTATTGAGCTACACATACAGAAGTAGTGTCTCTCAGTATGGCGTTGGGCCGCCATGTTCCTAACCCAACATGCCAGACGTCTTGGCCTGGAGTTTCAAAGGTTCCTAATGGTGTCCTGTGATAATCCATGCCATGCAGTTTGAATATTCTTACACAGTTCCTACAGATGGTGCAGTAGGGGTGGAGGTGGAGCGACTTGATTCATCTTGGTGCTGACCAGGCTGCCTCCACACATGGATTTGTTGGTCGTCTCCACCAAGACAAAAGCAGGGCTCGTTACTGAAGATGACCTGCTGCCATTCTGGGTCACTCCATGACAATCTGGCATGACTCCCTTGTAGTCTTTGGTGGGGGGCAGTTATCATAACAGTTTACATGTATGTAGTCCTGCGTATTGCAGCCATCTGCCAGTGGTACTGGCACTAACAGGATGACTCATGGAGGGCATCACTGCTCACTGGATGTCTGCAATCGTGGCTGTTGTGTCCGTCACGTACAGTGATCAGGCCCATCCTTGCTTACGTCACATACACAGCTAAGTGTGACACTTAATTTGCATGTCTCATGATGTCAAACCTACCCACCAAGTTTCAGTTACCAGTGATTCCTATGTTATCAGGGCTTGACATCTGTGTTAACACTGTCCCTCTTCACCAGCAGGACTAGTGCAGGGCTTCTTATGTGAGAACTGACAGATGATTACTGTCACGGTGTCCACCCTCATCTTCCCGTCTGCACGGCTAATGAGAAAGGAGCTGCATGTCCCCTGAGAGTCAAAGGGCTGGTTTCAAAGTGAGAAGGAGAGGGAACTCTTTCTGTTCTCTCTGAACCACTCCCTCCACCCTGATTAGATCAGCTACCGTAATCTAATCTTCATGTTCCCCTCTACACGTCCACTCTCATCTGAGCTTACAATAATGGCTAACATCACTTTTCTTAATTCCACACTATGTGTTGGTCTCCACGTACACACGCCCCTTGTCCTACCTGAAGAAAGCTCTCTAGATGCTGGATGTTCTCGTGCCCTACGGAGACCCCAGTTACCTGTCTGCTCATTGTCAGCTTTCAAAACAAATCAGACAGTTTGTTTGGGTCTGGTTGCAATAGCTGTCCATATTAGAGTGTGAGCAGGTATATTCAGAGAATATATATATATATATATATATATATATATATATATAGCAGATATATATATATATATATATATATATATATATATATATATATATATATATATATATATATATATATATATATATATATATATATATATACAGTGAGGAAAATAAGTATTTGAACACTCTGCGACTTTGCAAGTTCTCCCACTTAGAAATCATGGAGGGGTCTGAAATTTTCATCTTAGGTGCATGTCCACTGTGAGAGACATAATCTAAAAAAAAATCTGGAAATCACAATGTATGATTTATTAATAATGTATTTGTGTGTTACTGCTGCAAATAAGTATTTGAACACCTGTGAAAATCAGTGTTAATATTTGGTACAGTAGACTTTGTTTGCAATTACAGAGGTCCTGTAGTCTTTCACCAGGTTTGCACACACTGCAGCAGGGATTCTGGCCCATTCCTCCACACAGATCTTCTCCAGATCAGCCAGATTTCTGGGCTGTCACTGAGAAACACAGAGTTTGAGCTCCCTCCAAAGATTTCCTATAGGGTTTAGGTCTGGAGACTGGCTAGGCCACTCCAGAACCTTGATATGCTTCTTACGGAGCCACTCCTTGGTTATCCTGGCTGTGTGCTTTGGGTCATTGTCATGTTGGAAGACCCAGCCATGACCCATCTTCAATGCTCTAACTGAGGGAAGGAGGTTGTTCCCCAAAATCTCACAGTACATGGCCCCGGTCATCCTCTCCTTAATACTGATTTAAGCAGGGGAACCTTCCGTGCCATGCATGACTTTAAACTATGACGTCTCAACAGTTGATCTTTCTTCACCAAGCTGCTTGGCAATTGCCCCGTAGTCCTTTCCAGCCTAGTGGAGGTCAACAATTTTGTCTCTGGTGTCTTTGGACAGCTCTTTGGTCTTAGCCCTGTTAGTAGTTGGAGTCTTACTGATTGTGTGGGGTGGACAGGTGTCTTTATGCAGCTAACGACCTCAAACAGGTGCTTCTAATTTAGAATAATAAGTGGAGTGGAGGTGGAGTTTCTAGAGGCGGACTAACAGGTCTTTGAGGGCCAGAATTTTTTCTGATTGGCAGGTGTTCAAATACTTATTTGCAGCAGTTACACACAAATAAATTATTAAAAAATCATACATTGTGATTTCCAGTTTTTTTTAGATTATGTCTCTCACAGTGGACATGCACCTAAGATGAAAATTTCAGACACCTCCATGATTTCTAAGTAGGAGAACTTGCAAAGTCACAGGGTGTTCAAATACTTATTTTCCTCACTGTATATATATATATATATATATATATATATATATATATATATATATATATATATATATATACTTTTAAATATACTAATATAAAAATATACTTTTATATAATACCAAGTTAGAATAGAAGTAGCTGAATTTATGCCACAATTTATACTTCTAATAACAGTAGTTAACACAATAATCAGCAGCCGAAGCTAATCACAGTTTAGTGAATCCTTTACTCTCCAGATGAAGATGAAGTTCCACCAGCACTATTATGCACTAATAAAAACTCCAGTGTGTAGATATGTGTGTAGGTATGATGATGTGCGGATCCATGTGTTTAGAGTTAGTACTCTGTAGAGAGCATTACTAGGCCTACACCAGGGGACCAGCTGAGAGAAACTGACGCTATTAGGACAATGCTAGCAACGACAGGACAGAACTTCTGCTTATATATATATATATATATATATATATATATATATATATATTTCTTGGTTTTATTCTCTGTAAACGTGTGTGACTGTGTGTGAGTGTGTGTGTATATTAGAGCAGTATATCAGTTCATGGTAGCCAATAAGCTAAACAGAATGTTATGTAGCTGATTAGCCTATTTAGCTGTCTTAGTTTGTCCAGAAACATCTTTAATCACTGTAAAAATGAATGATTATTATCTCTTGTGGGGGAAACATTAGAATCATATGTTCAGTTGGTTCGTGTTTGGGTTCTTTACAGTGTTTATGTGGGAAAACATCTTTATACAGTGAATATTTTTACATTAAACTCTGCAGTAACAGGTGTGTCTGCTGCAAAATCATGTTTACACAAAACATAAACCACAATAAGTGTGCAGTTATCTATCTGGGAATATTTGATGCAGCATGTTAGTTAAATAACTATATAGTATGTGTGCACTGCTGCCTGTGATATCCACTGTGAAGTAGGTTCGTTGATCTGTTATATTCAGCAGATGAACAGTCACTTTGCACTACAAGGTTCCATATGTAAGTGTGCTTACTCTAGAGGATGTGTTCACTAATTTCTCACCTTGATTTGATCGAGGATGTGCAAGCTTTGCATATGAAAATTAGTCAGAATGCACATCCTCATACAGAGGCACAGCATTCCCATGAAGCTCTGTCCATGAATCCCCTCATTCTCAGGGTCCCGGGGGTCACCTTAACCTTGGAGAGGCAAGTGAAGAAAGGAAACAGCGATGAAAGAGAGGGTGCTTTGAGCGCATCAGGGGCCTTGCTGTTATGAAATACAAACAAAAAATGAGAGAGAGAGAGAAAGAGAGAGAGAGAGAGAGAGAGAGAGAACAGATCTGCTTCGTGGGCCATAGAGCCGGATAACAAGCCTGACATTTCTCTTCTTAATGAGGGCCTCCCTCTTGCCATGGAAACTGCTTCTTCATGCCATTCATTTAAGGGAGAAACTGGGCAAGCGTTGTTTCTACAGCGCGTCCCAGGAACAATGATTTAGTGTCATTACCGCACCGCTGGGTCAGGCCAGCTCCTGCTTCATTAACACACACATGCACAGAAAGGCCAGTGCAGTCAATGAAACAATGCAGCAGTTCACTGTAGATGCCAGAAATGACGTTTATCATTTTGGCCTCCATAGAAAGAGAGAGAGGGAGAAAACCCATGATGCGTTAAGTCATTAAGTGTCCATGCTGAGTGGATGAAGTGCAGGTAGGCTTAATGGGGAGGCTGTGTGTTTGTATGTGTGTGTCACTGTGGCTCCCTGTGGATGGAGGATCCTGTGATGTCACTACGGATGACGAAGGATGCTTAGCTACGCATAGCAACAAGGGTTTCCACGAACATTGCCGTGGCGACCGCCTCCACACCAAGTGCCCACTCAGTGGTGGGGGGTATTGTCCAGTGGATTCTGTGCGCTATCTCTCTGCCTCAATCTCTGTGTGGGAGGTACTTTCTAAGGTCCTGTTCCTTCTCAGTGAATCACAATAAAGGTGCTTATTCAATAAGCTTTGTGCACACTCTAAAAGACATACTGAGCCAGATTCTTCTAGAAAATTTCTCGCTGCATGTGAGGCTGCACTGTGTACACGAATGTCAAAGGAGCTTTTCAACAACATCCATTAACATCTAAAACGGAGTGCGTAACTGAGCTCATGGACCACTGAGGGCACTGTGGCTGCGGCCTCAGACACGAAATGGTGTTCTGATGTCAGAGCCAGTACATAGTAGCCCAGATCATTGTGTTTGTTTGAATCTCATGACTTGTCTGGTCAACTTTCATGATCAACAATACTATCAAACTTAAAGGAACCTGCAGCATATGCTGGAGAACCAGGTAAATAAGCATAGGGTATGTTTTTGGACTCTGAATCTAACAAGAAACCAGTTACCCCCAAAAGCTGATCTCTGTTGGATTTTCAACTAGGTCGTTAAAAGGTTCAGAATGCACATATGTCTTCTGGTCATTCACATTTTGAGAATCTAAAGACCTACACGTGCGCCAGTGTCTGTATACAGTGTCTGTCTGTGTGTTTTGCTGCTAGTGGCCCAGGGACTCTTGTGAAAAGAAATAACAAATTGTGCTAAATACCAGAACATTTCAGACAAAAAGCTCTCTGATCATGCCAGAAGGCTGGAGTGAGGCCAACAGCAGTTTTTTTCAGCAAGATAATGACCCCAAACACACATTGAAATCCTCATAAAGGGGGCCGGAAATTCGGGATTTTTGCAAACAGCAAAACTTGAATGCGGTGGAAAACTTGTATTGAGTGTAGAAGCTGCCCACAAGCAAAACTGGAAATGTTGGGCATGGAGGAGTGGGCCAAGGTCCACCAACAAGTGTTCTTTAACTGTACAGAAAGCAGTTCAGTGCTGTAACAGTTATTAAATATTTACCCTACAAAAATAAATATTATTAAAATTAAAATATGCAGTCTACCCGTGTTTAACCCCAAAATGTCATTAAATGCATGTGAGGTTTAAATAATATTGTATTATAATATATTATTATTATTTTGGTTATAGCTCCTTTTTAAAAAAAAGTGATGATAATTCTGAAGCTGAATGTATGCAACATTTGAGATCTTCATTCATATACCAAATACATTCACATTCCATTTATACTGACGCACCCAAAGTCATGGGATAGCAATATGTAGCTTGATTATGAAGTGACCCACACCTGTATATGTGTTATCTTATTAGCAAGGCTAAACTTGGCAAGGTGTTTACATTAGCCTGCTGAAGCCCACAGACTTCCAGGAAGTCAGAAGTCCAGCCAATGGTCAAGTCAGAAGTCCAGCCAATGGTCAACAAGCAGTGAAATATAGCAGACACATGAATGACGTGTGTAGATGGACCTGTGGACTTAACTCTTGTCAAGAGAACACATGCCACACCACTACAGAACCATCACCAGCCTTATTGACAACTGGGGTCCATGGCTTCGTGGGGTCTGTGGCACACACAAACCCTACCATCAGCCCCAAAACAACTGATTTCATGATGTAAAAGACTGTGCTAACCTTGTTACCCCAAAACAACAGATACTGTAGTGCAGTAATGGAAGAACATGAAAATGAACAAATGAAGTGAAATGAAAGAAACTGAAATAGCGAAGTCGTATCCAGCTTTGCTGAGGCTTGATTCACTGTACTGGGTGTATAAACCCCGGGTGGGTGAGGAATGTGTGCAGTTCTATGGAATGCTTTGCTTGCAAAAAGTAAAACTCTCAGGTCAAATCACATTTCATGGTTTATTATAAAAAATACATACATAAAACGTCTCTATAGTATTAACAATATGTACAACTGTGTTTATAACGTTTATGCCAGACCTTCTATTTAAACACAGCATACAGATCTGCATGTCCAGAAAAACATTCAAACAGAGTCATGGATCATCAGAATGTTATTGGTTCAAGGTCCACGTAAATGAATGAAAGAATCAAGCTTCCAACAATGAAGCCCAAATGACTGTATAAGGCAAAACACTGTATATCTGACTCTGCTTCTTTATAGGCGCTATTAGTTTTGCATAGACAAAAACAGCACAAACAAAGCGTCGACATGGGCTCGCTCTGTTGGCGCCAGTAGTAGGGAGTAGCCTAGCTTCAAAGACATTAGCACATGAGACTCATTGTTTGTACATATTCAACACCTTTGACCTGAAGAACGATCTCAATTTGAACATTTAGATATGATTGTCCAATCAGTGATGCCCCCCACATACATAATCCTGGTCCAATATGGATTTCTTAAAGTGCACTCTTAAAAAATACAGGTTCCTTAGTGGTTCTTGGTCTTGGATCTACAGTTCACACTCACAAAAGCGAACCAAGCGTGAGCACTGCTCCAGATGAACCCCTCTGGCACCTTTATTTTTAGGAATGTCATATCTAGTCACTCTTCCCCTGAAGAAGAGTCTTAGTCTATTCAGTCCGTTTCCTGCCAAACACGGCGGACATGCTCCTAACAATGCCTCTGAACCCAGCAGCTCCTTTCTTAGGTGCCCTCGCCTCCCGAATAAGGTCCAGCAGTTCGTGAAACACCACCAGTACACCATGATACGTCTCAGCAGCGGAGATTTCGAAGAAGCCACAGTCCGCAGACAGGGCTAGTAAGCGTCCCTCCTCGCTGGACACTGTCCGCCGATGCTGCAGGTCCCTCTTGTTTCCTACGATGATGACCGGAGCCGTGAGCTTTGATTTAGTCTGCCGAATCCGTTGGACCTGTCGCCGGGCCACGTTAAAACTGGCACGGTCACAGATGCTATAGACCAGGATGAAGCCATCCGTCCACTCTAGCTGCCGGTCACTGATGTGTTCAACATCTTCGCCATTCTGCAACACAGGAGATGGAGAAGAGACATGTTAGAGATGAGCTCTGGGTGTGAAAATGCATTGACGTAACCTGAACATAAGACATGTTCAGTGTCTGAAGTTTGCTTCTTTAGTGTGAATTAATACTTTGCATGCGAATTGGTGGAATATCAGCTCCAGTTGTTTGTTAGCTACATTAATCTCTTGGCACTAGCACTAAAACCAAAGATGCAGACTTCAGACACTAAACATGTCTTGGCTGACTTTATCAGACCTGATGATATGGACATATAAATGAATTTGATGGGTTATTTTTAAAATTATTTCTATGTAATTTACAGTATTGTCTTTAAAAATGGATGAAACAAAGCATTTTTTGAATGATACTACAGAAGAACCACTTCTGGTTTCCCAAAGAACCATGCCTACTGACAAGATCTGGGAGTGTGAAGAACCTTTTGAAGGTTTTAGGAGAAGAGCCCATAAGATCATGTGTGGTTTTCTTTAAATGTACAACAAAGGCTCTCTAAAGAACCATCCACTGAAAAGTTTTTAGGGAACCAAAATGTGTATTCATAAAAAGAACCATCTTGCCAGACGTTTTGCAAGGAGTGGGATACTGAATAATTCATACTAGATCCTGAATAATTCATACCAGATAGTGAAAAATGTATAGTAGAAACTGAATAATTCATAGTAGTTACTGAATAATTCTTAGTGGTTACTGACTATTTACTAGGAAATGCAGAACAATTCATAGTAGAAGCTGAATAATTCACACTGTTTACTCAATAATTCATAGTGGGTACTGAACAATTCATAGTGAATAGTGGAGATTTACACATGTGTACAAAAGGATTCTGATGCAAATGGCTCTTATCTACCTGTGGGCAAAGTGAGTCCCAGATGTTGAAACAAATTTCACGTCCGTCAATCTTATCAGAGTGGCTGTAGATGGATTCTGTTAAAGTGAAAAGATATGGCTTAGCAAACAGACATAATGCAAAAAAGAATATACATAAGTTTTTTTTACCAGCAGCTTTGTGCTCTACTCACCGATATCACCATATTCTCCAATGAATCTTCTAGTCAGGAACCGCACTGTGAGCGCTGAAGACAAGAAAGAGCAGGTTAGAGAGACCTGTACACGACACTACTACAGTAAACAAAACTATTCTATATGTCTATGCTCCAGGTCCTACTCACCTGAGCCAGGTAACCAAGCTCTTTGTTTACCTGACTCAGGTATAGGTGAAAATACATATACTATATGTAATATGAAATGTATATGTAAACAACCCGATAAAAAAACCTACCAGATTTGCCCACGTTTTCAGCTCCGAGCAGTAAAACATTGGCCTCCACTTTTTGCTCTCTCCCCTCCATTGCCTTGCTGCCGTGGCGAGTCCGTGAAGTCACTTGAACAACCATTTGTGGAGAGTCTGCTTTGGTTAGAGATCTCCCACTGTCTGCAAGCTCAGAGTAGCTGAGGCTTTTATAGAAGGAGGGGGCGGGGCTTTAGCTCATTCTGACCAATGAGGAGGTAGCTACTGCATGCTTCGCTGGTGTTCTCACTGCCCCTGAAGAACCTGGGGGGCATTTCACGCAACACTTCACAGCACTCATTACTCATTCAAATACATTTAAACTCAGTTTTCACTCATTTAGACAGTGATAGTGTTAACTACAGTGGATCTGAAGATATTTGAATTTAAGAAATATAAATACAAAAATACATATCATTTTAGCTGAAAATTAGACTACCTAGAACACACTTTTACAGGGTTCTTTGGGAAAAATAATGGCTCTATACATGGACACTCTGCATACTGAATTTGTTATTTAGATGGAGAGTGTGTTATGAGAGAGTGTAAATGGTTCTCCTATTGTTCCCATTTGAAGCATATAACAATAGCAAAAGCTTCATGCTGCTATCTAGAACCATTTTCAGAAAATGTTCCATTACAAAACTACACAAGAACCATTTTACTATGTAAACAGCATAACATCTATATAGAGCTTCTGGTTTTAGGTCGAACTATTGTCTTTTCTAAAGAACCCTTGAAGAACCGTAGTTTGTATAATGATTTTCAGGAGGATACAGGGGAAATAAACAACATACTTTACATGGAATGTAAGTCAATGGAACCAGAAGTCCTTCCAAATGATTTGGGGTTTCCTGTACTATCTGGTGACTGCAATAAATATTTAGCTAAATTGAAGTTATAGAAAAGATAATCATCTAAAAAGTATCTACAGTGACCTACCCATACAATGTTACCCCAACAATGCCATAAATCTGTTTTCCTCTAAAGTGATATTCCTGTAGTGGAGTGCCTGTGATCAGCTAACTGATCAATATTAATTGATAAATATTATAATCACATCACAACACTAACAGAAACAACTATTTAAAGAACTAGATCTGCTGTATAACTGATACATGCACAAGAAACATTAACCACAGTGAGCCCAAACACACTGCTGGACTAATGGCACTTTATTCATGACAGTAAATTATTCATACTGGTGTACACCTCCAACAGGCAGCCTATTTGTGATTGAATTGGAAATGAACACTAATGAGATGTAGCCTTTAGCAACTCGTTAACAGTTCAGCTCATTAACAATGCAGCTGTGTAGGCATGGCTCAACTTGTTCACCTCTTCAGACCTCCTCAACCCTGCCGAGACGTTTGGAACACTGTGCCCTCCAGTGGCTGGTTTTATATTGTTGAAAGGGAGCTCCACAGATCTGACCAAACTCCTGTATAATTCAGTGTATAAGATGTAAACAGAGTGATCCAGAGTGGGTTTGGTATGAGATGGGTTAGATGTTCTGTAGAGTGGTGGTGATGGGAACCAATACGGTGACAATGCACATAGACACTTTATTTTCTATCTAAACCACCAGTGACCCTACACAGGCTTATATTAACTTAAACGTGCTTATATAAATGTTTATATGGAATGCTGATTATGGGAAAGTAGTGGAAATGTTTTTTAGGGAACATTTAACACTCCTCCTATATGCATATACCTACCATATACCTGCATAGGTCTAAAATCTCCCTTACACCGCACAAGGCCATTGTTCAGAGAAGGTTCTGAGACAAAAACCATATTTTTAAAAGCCAGTTTTAAAAAATGACTATAAACACCCATTAACACTTGAGTCTCATTAAAATGAAAATACAATATAGATATTACACAGATAAGTTTGCTGAAGTGCTGTAGATATTATTTACAAATGAATCCTTAAATTTTACTGTACTGCAGTGATGAGAATTCCCCTAAAATTGAAATTTTAATACAAAATATAACTAACTAAAAATATGTTGATCAAATTCTAATACATATATATATATATATATATATATATATATATATATATATATATTAGAATTTGATCAACATATTTTTAGTATATATATATATATATATATATATATATATATATATATATATATATATACACACACACACACACACAAACACACACACAAATAATATAAATATCAATTATTTGTATTTATTATTTGCTGTTTTATAATTATTTATTCTAGTATTACTCAGGGTTCCAGCTTGTTTCATGTTTGTGGGAATAACTCATATATAAATGATATACAGCAAGATCGGAACTTTATTATAGAAGCAAGACAGTGCTGAGAACTAACTGCACAGCTTACTCTCTAAAGTAAAAAGACAGAACACAAAGCTTGTTTCTCCTACTTCATGTGACTGTCTAGGGACGGGTAGAAGATAGCGCCATCTAGAGTTTACAGTAATCTGTACAACATAATGTACAGCTAAATCTGAATGTCTTTTCACTCCACAATAATCCACGTGGTTCTCTCTTTGTTCTCTATGTGTCTATCTTACTAGTGCCTCCTTCCTTGTCTGGGCCTCGGTGGGGGGATGGTGGTGTTACAAAAGTGCAGATCTTAAACTCAGATAGTCTACACTAAATTTGTCGTATATAAGTTTGTTCTCTGTAAAGGATGTGTTATATGTTTGCAAATAAAATAGATTTACATGCTTTAATTTACCCACAGCACAATACCATTCATCCCCACCTCCCAAAAACCTCAGTGTGCTCTGACCGGTCAGATTGCCCATTAATTCCAACCAGTCAGCGTACCCAGTCATTAATAGTAGTTAGTGAGGACTGTTATGAGATGATGTCAATATTCAACATAAAGTAAAAGGCTGGAATTCCAACCAGGTGTTTCAGGGGAGAAGTGGTTTCTTTGTTGTACCTTGGGCTTTAGAACTTAGAAAGGTCTATACAAAGAAACACAGAAAGCTCCATCTTTAGCACCTCCAAAAAGCATTAGGCTTGACTAGATGTTCCTTTGAAAACGTCGGATGGTGAATTTTGCGATGCAGGGTAGCTTTCTTCTAATGACTCTTCCATGAATGTCAAATTTGTGCAGGTGTAATGGCAAAGAACGTCAGTCCACCACCACTCCAGAGTCTGAATGAATCTTCCTGAAGGTCCTTTGCAGTCAAACAGGCTCTGATTTGCATTTCCAGTAATCTTATGAGCAGTTAACTGCCACATTTTAATCGCAATACAAACTGAGAATACTTTAACCAGTTATCTGGACCAAATCCACAATTACAAAATGTGTCCTCGCTGGTGCACGGTGACCGATGTGCTTGTCAGAACAGCTGGCTTTAGATCACTACTATATCTCAAGTCAATATGGAAACCGAGACCACTATGTCTGTGCACAGTGGAAAATGCAGGACAAACAAAGTAGGCCCTCTAGAGGAGGCCTCCAGTAACACGTGCAGTACATAGCAACTGCTGTATGTGAACAGTTACGTGAACAGCTGGATGTTTACGCTAAAGCATGACTAAACAGAAAGTATCTCTCTCCTTATATAGACTCTTAAAGGCATTTTAGTTTGAATGGGGGACTTACAGTGCATTACAGTGCCGGGAAACAAGGCCATTGAAAACTCTGATGAGGGCATTTGTCACTGAATTAGTGCACAATTTAAATAAAGCAGCTGGTCTAATATGTTGCTTTTATTTACCACCATCATCATAGCCTTAAACTTCAGAGGCTACTATAACTTACTGTAAACACACTGGCAGTGCAGAGTGTCACACTGTACAAGTTACCTTTGAGGAATTCAGCAGCGTGTGGAGGAGCAGCCACACATCAGAAACAAACTCTCAAAACAAAGTGTGAGATAAGATGAACTCAGCTTCCGCAGTAGACGGCCTCAGACCAGAATCATATCAATGTAGCAAATCATCTGAGAGGACAGCTGAGGGCGACGAAAGAGCTCAGTGAGTTGATTTTAACCTGGTTACTGGTTTGCTACAACAGTTTGATACACTATATAGCCAAAAGTATTCGCTTGTGTGTCTTCACTCACATATGAACTGGAGTGAGATCCCATTCTTAATCTATAGGGTTTAATATGATGTTGGGCTTGGATGGAGCTGTTCGGCCATGGAAATCCATTCTATGAAGCTCTCTATACACTGTTCTTGAGCTGATCTGAAGCCACATGAAGTTTGGAGGTCTGTCGCGATTCACTCTGCAGAAAGTTGGCAGCCTCTGCGCATTTACTCCCTCATCCAAATATTTTTAATTCAGGTGTTCAAATCACTACCATGTCCACGGGTGTATGAAACCAAACACCTTGTCATGCAGACTGCTTCTACAGATATTAGTGAAAGAATAGGACGCTTTCAGGAGCTCAGTGAATTCCAGCATGGTACCGTGATAGGATGCCACCTGTGCAACAAGTCGTAAAAATTTCTTCACTACTAAATATTCCACAGTCGACTGTCAGTGGGATTATAACAAAGTGGAAGTGACTGGGAACGCTAGCAACCCAGCCACAAAAGGGTTGGCCATGTAAAATGACAGAGTGGGGTCAGCGGATGCTGCGACACATAGCGCGCAGAGCCTAATATGCTCGTTATTTGTGATATGTGCGTTTATATGCGTGTACAGACAGACTAGCGAATAGTTTTCGCAATATAGTATATATGGATTCTCAATGTATACCAACCTTACGCTCACCTTAACTGGCCTGTACAGCACTGTGCCTCGCTTATTACAGCTGAGAGACAGGAGCAGGTATTCACATTTCTATCAAAGAGCCATTGTCCCAAGAACACAAGGTTGCACAGAGCAGAATACAATAGACCATTAGGGCCATTAGAATCCGGCTCAAGCTCAAGCTTCAAAGTGGGACAGATCCCTGCACAGCATGCACTGCCACTGCTGCCCACTGCGAAAACACATGTACACTATATGCCCAAAAGTGTCCAGACAGCCCTTCTATTTAATGAATCCAGCTACTTTAAGGTGTATTGCTGATGCACACAGCTCTATAGAACATCACTGGTCATTAAAATGGGATGCTCTGGGGAAGCTGCACATGAGCCTTGGGTCGCCAGTGCTCAATCAAATCCTCACAGCAATGGTCCAACATCTAGCATAAAGCCTCTCCTATTGGGCATACACTCACCTGCCGCATAGTACTTACATCCATCACCCACCTTCATCAGGTCTGGTGGCTAACTAGGAGGAAGAAACCCACCCAGACCCCCCAGATGGGAATCAAACCCAGACATTTCCTGCTGTGAGATGACAGCGCTACCTGCTGCACCTTTCATGATCATTATCAATGAAATTGAATACTGAATAACTCCTTACATGCTCATTCAGACCTTCAACATGCTTATTAGTAATCTGAAAGGCCAGGAGATTCTACTCTCTTTCCAATCAGATTAACATATTGCTTTCTTAAAGCAGTCAAACAAATTCAGATTGGACCAAATGATGCATGCTTGAGCAGTAACGGCCATTAGTCACACACCACTAAACACTAAGACTTCTTTTATATTTAATAAACATTTACTTTAAACTCTTATACACTACAGCTCAAAAGTTTGGGGTCAATTCTAATAACAATAACAGCCATTCAGCAGATGCTCAAGCAGTATGAATGCAACTTTATAGACTAGACACTGAAACCCCTTTTCTGGTAAATAAAATCAAAACCAACACTTGGGAAATTACAAACAGGTTATAATAAGATATGGAAGGATTAATAAATAATCAGCTGTAACTTTCTCTTTACTGAGGTTTGGTTTTCCTATGAAGGGATATTTTATTAGTGAGATTTGTTATCATAAAATCACTTATGGAGAGGATTTCTCAGTTAGCCAGATAACCCAAACCCATAGATGACCCATATCCAACTAAACTGTCCCTCAGCTACCCCCCCACCACTCACACTACTAAAGCAGAACTGTTTATAAAACCTCTTTTTAGTGGATGGTAAATATCATTGGTTACAGTGAGGCAAGCCTTCATCATATCGTCAACCGTATGCTGAGCATCATTTCCCATAAAATACAGCAATCAGACAAAATTACCACAAAGAGGAGCCAGCTGTCTGAACATCCTGTGGAACATAAAATAGAAATTCAGTCAGGATTGGGACACTGGTCAGAACCAACTAGCATTACAATCCAAGCCAATCTCTTCTTACTGCAGAAAAGTCACATGCCAGGCCCAAAAAAACTTGGGCTGGTAAAGTTGTTGTAGAGTGCCTTGGATGGTAAATCCTTAATTATTTCAAGCCTCACCTCCCACTCCAAGCCCAGTTTATCAAACTGAAGGTCAACCAGTATCAAGATGAGCAATTGGAGGAATCCTAATTTGACCCATTAGGAAGCTAAAAGACCAAATATTTTGAAATATACTGCTATCCTTCTCCAGAGTTCTATTCTCTTACTATCTATGGTCATCCAGAGTTAGAATTCCAAGATCCAGCTTACATTAACCATCTCTGATCTTTGTAGCTGTTTTGCTATCCTCTTTTTTTCTTCCTAATAAAATGGAAAGATATTAACAGACCCATTTTTCAAAATTTCTGTATAATTTAATGAATGAGATGTAAACAGAGTCATTCATGGTGGATTGCAGTATAATCCTAGGGTTGCAGGAATTTCATATGGAATGCTAATATTGGTAAAATAGTGAAAACCTGACCAAAAACCTGACTGTAATTTCCTCTCAACCATTAATAACCTTTAAAAATAAACTTCAGGCCAGAATCATATTGCAGAACGATCATAGAAACAATGTTTCAATCATCAGATAACACAATCATAGTCATATTATCTAGTAACTTTCTGTGAGGAAGCTTCTAGAGGTAAACATCTGGTTCCATTCACCATCACTGTGAACAGTTCTGACTGTGTTATATAAGTCTACTGTGTTATATAATCTAGTTACGTCAATGCTTAGCCATTAGCCGGAGAGACCCCCATGCTGTAACTCTGTATAAACCAGTGTTTCCGCTACAGGCTTTTCTTTAACACTGAGTCTCTTCTGGGTAAGTTTTCACTAAGTTTTAAGCTGTAAGTCATCTACTTCGGCTTTGATGGGGTTATTGTCCGTGTTTCCTTGATCTTCACTGACTTTGGATCCAACCCCTGGCAGGCTAAGATGGTTTCCTGAAATAGAACACTGATTCTAAGTTGGACTTATTAACTGTGACTTCTCTGGCTCTGTTGTATTCAAATCTTCTCCGGTTTCTGTGGTGTGATGGTGTCGTGGGCTGGAGGTTGAACCCTAGAGAATCATAAACCAAGAGGACATGGCTGAGGTGCCCTTAAGCAAGATACCTAACCCCAGTTGCTCCCCAGGGGGAGATAGAATCACAGGGGAATGAAGACACTGGTGAGGTAGACCATTCTGGAGTGCCTTTGCCGGATAAAACAGGGTACTTCTTTGGGTTTTGAGAAGAGACAGATTTGACAGCTGGGGAGTGTCCTAGGATGGTAAGGGTGGTAAGACCATGCACGCTTCAGGTTGGGGAAAAGTAATTTACTCTTCTGTGACGTGGAGAAGGAGAACCTTACAGGGCTAGAAAGGCTGGAAGTCTTCTTAGGGGGAGTACCTTTAGAAACCAAGTGTTCCTTTGAGGGCTGTGGGTTTTTCTGTGGGCAACTAACTAATAGAAGTGACGAAAGAGCGGTTTAAGGGTGAGAAGGTTTTTAATAGACGGGTGAGATGGTCTGCGGATGAGTTTGGAGTGTTCCCACAATTGGAGCAGGTGAATGGAACCTCTTTGGCTGTGAGGCATCCTGGAACCAAATAATCAGTTATACTATACAACACTGAGAAATGTGTGATATGTAAGCCTGTGAGTGTGATCTGTAGCACCCTACCAAAGGATTTGATGACTTTCTTAACATTGTCCTCTTTGACATAGAAAGATACTTCCAGTACAGTCCATATGAGTGAATACCCTTGATCACTATGGGGTCTTACAGATTAGCACATCTCTTATTCACCTAAATACTGAATTTGTATTGTACAATATTTCTGCATAATTTCTATTTATATGCTGTTTTACTGGAAAATAACTTTCACAAACAGGTCACATTTCAACAATATGCTAAATTCAGTAAACAGTAATTGTGTATTAAAGTGTGCTCTTGTTAGAGGATGTGCTTGCTCAAGTCA
Organism: Prochilodus magdalenae; assembly: GCA_024036415.1. Lineage (NCBI taxonomy): Eukaryota > Metazoa > Chordata > Actinopteri > Characiformes > Prochilodontidae > Prochilodus > Prochilodus magdalenae. The sequence goes on along the minus strand of JAMWET010001471.1, from coordinate 73,700 downwards.
TTTAAACTAAAATTCTAACCAAGTTCCCAAAGGAACTGCAGTTGAACAGCTTCTCCCATCTTTCAGGACAGGAGCTGAAGTTTGCTAGTCTTTATTTCTCTCTTTTTAAGATAAAATAAAAATGTAATGCCTCAAAGTGAGATGTGAGTATCAGTAAAACAGTTCAGAAGCTGAATCAGCTAAATCACCATCATCACATGAATCCAAGGACCTCACAAGTAGCCTTACCTGTCTTTTACAGGACAGTAGGACTCCTCCAGGCTCTTTAATCTGTGAGTAACACGTGGCCCACTGAGTCCCTCTCTGGAGTAATGACCTTCTCTCTGATAGTTTCTCCTTCTCCTTCCCACACAGGTCCTGACACAAACTCAATGGGAAAACATTTGGCAAAACACACCTGGCCGAATTACTTATTGTGTAACCTCAACTCTAAACAGTAAAATAGTTTTATATTAAAAATTTGATTCACTGAAGAAATAAAAAAATATATATATATTTGTGACATATTATGTGTAACAGTTTGGACACCAGCCATGTCTAAATCTTTGACTGGTAGTGTATTAGATAATTTGCCTATTTGCTATTTGTGCATTCTTCTATGCTCACACATAAAGAAACTAAGGGTGTAATGTGCAGGTGTACAGTGATGGTAAAGAAGTGCATGATTAGTCCAGATGGATCTTGGCGGACATCATTGCGTTCTGTAAACCAACTGCTTTCGGGAAGAAGAGTCAGCAGAGTTTGTAAGTGGTGTAATGGGTGATCAGGTACTGCTCCGCCAGATGGCACAAGGGTGCAGAATCCATGAAGGGGTGGTGTGGCTCATTTATAAAGTTGTCAGACTTGCAGATGCAGGACTGGCCGGCGGTATTCATAGTGAGTAAGGACTCCTTGATGATTTCAATCCACTGTAGCGTCTGCTGCAGGTAACTGAAAATGTGTGGGCACCTCTTAAACATGCTTAAACATCTTAAAAACGGCTATATAGCAGAAAATATTGCAGCATTTTTTAAGGAAGAGCTGATGCAAAAACAGAACTTCGTAGACTGTCCAAACCTCTGCACAAGCCACAGTTCTCTCTCTTTCAGAGGTAAGGTATAGACAGGGCAATTCAGAGAGCTTTAAATCAAAACTGTTCACAGTGGTGGTTAATGGAACCAGACGTCCACCTCTACAAGCTCCCTCACAGAAAGTTGAGGTGGTTATGAATATGATGTCTGAGATGCTGTTTATGATAGTTTGGAGAAGATTTCAGCCTTAAACTGGAGGGATACATGCTGCAAGGCGCTATGAGGCAGAGAATAAAAAAGAAAAACAATTATTTCCAGATTTTCTCATTATCAACATTACATATAACACTCAGAAGACACGTGTAGGTTCACTAGTAGTTTAGATAGTAAATACAGTGTCTATATGTGTGTTGTAGAGAACCCTGGTTTCCCATCACTGATACTGTGAAGATCATCTGAGTAAGTTACTCTCCAGAGAACCATTTCACATCAAATCACTCACTCAGACGTAAGAATATCACAGAATTCCCATTTTAGTACATTCCAAATTACTTATGCTGGCAAAATTGTTATTCTGAATATAACTGTACTATGGGATGAAGTGAGTTTAATTCAGTCACTGGGTTGCCATACAGACCACATTTATATTACGTTATACATACGTTTTCCTTTCCAACTTGTCCATAACCTGCTCTGCTGATTATGGACTGCTGAATCATTTAAAGTTGGGAACTATGCCTGCTAAAACCATCAACTCACATTACTGACAGCAGTAGATCACTGAGGTTCAAAGCTGTAACACTAACAGTAATCAAGAAAGTCATTAACATTCTTCCCTCCATATCCGACAGACTCTTCTGAACAGTCAAGTTTCTTTTGCTGAACCTTATGGGCCATCTTCTGGATCTGCTTCCTCTGACTGCCCACCGCTTTATGGGCATCCTACAACCTTAACATGAGAGTTTCATGAATTCATGTAAATCTAATCATAAAATGTAACATGTCAAGTGTTCCATGATTTTACAGTCATCTGAAAACTATGTCCTGATGCACATCATATACAGGGAAAGGCTAGATACCCAGCTGGATACCTGTTCTGTACCCAGTGAGGCCAGCAATGACAGTGGGGGGAAATAGGACATAGGATGATACGAACATGATAACATGTTCGTATCACTTCTATGTCCTATTTCCCCCCATAGGGGGGTAGTCACGTAGTCATCATACAAATGCCTTGGATGAAAGGGTCGACAGAGTTTGCACAGACAGTAATTGCCGACCAGTTCCTTCTTGTGGACAGAACAAATGACAGGCCTTGGACACTCTAGAGGTATGTGAGATATGAAATGACAATAACAACAGTATATACAGTAAGGCAAGTGTAAACTACCTGGTCACATCAAATATTAAAAAAGAGGCCATAACTTTTACACAGGACCCACATTATGTATGACCCATTTATATAAGACCTATTGTGTATTAATTCAGGTGTACCTGGGCCATACCTGGAGTTACCTTACTGACATAATGTTCTCACACAGCTCTGACTCTTTTGTGAGCTCCCACACAACCAGCGCACCAATTCTCCTGACACTCGACAAACCAGCCTGTCACTGAGGGGTCCTCACAGCCCACACATGGGTTACAGGTGATCTTGAGGTGAACAGGAAATGCAGTCTGTTGAAGGTTTTGTAGCATGTTGCAATGTTAACTAGAACTAGACTACTAACAAGCTTAACCAGCCACATTATTTTGTAAACACATTTGTATCTACACTCATATGTCTAATCTCCAGCAGCACTGCTGTGTCTGATTCATTCACACCAGCACAACATACATTAACACACCACCACCATGTCAGTGTCACTGCAGTGCTGAGAATTATCCCCCACCAATACAACCTAAATCATGTCTACGATGTCAAGGGCTTCAGGTAAGAAAATTATTGCTGATGTAAAAAACTGACACATAAGTCAGCTGAGCGAATGTAGACAGGCGTACTGACCACATCAGTTTAACATGGGTTGGTTATCTGATAAAATACAGTGCTTTGGCAGAAAAGCATGACCTCAGGGAAATGTTAGTGTGGCACAGCCTAATAAATGCTATATATATATATATATATATATATATATATATATATATATATATATATATATATATATATATATATATATATATATATATATATGAAAATAAATATATAAAAGTTAATATATAAAATATATAAAAAACCCGACTATAACCGGTGTTTGACGACTGTGGAATCACCCTGCTTAGCACGTGCCTGCTGATTTGTTAAAACCAAGGAGCATGTGTCGTGCTCACAGCCAATCCTAGGCCAGAGAAACAATTTTTTTTTATTAAAAATAATAATTATTTTATTTATACTATAAAATAATTTATTTATACTATATGAATCTAACAAACAAAAAATAAATATGAAATAAACGAAATAAACAAAACCAATAAATATGCAAAAAAAAAAAGCGATTTAGCCCCATTCTCATCTGGAATGGAAGATCAATACGCAGGAAGCTTATTTTGTACAACACACTAACTTTCCCTTTCATCTCCATATTTTTGCCTCATAACTTGTGAAACTTATTGGACTTTTACTGTGTTTCAAATTTCCTTGAAATTATCCAAATTTCAAATGAATAAAGATTATATATCCTATAATGCAAAACTCAAAACTCACTTTTTATATAATGTATTTAGAGATAAAAAAAAATGTTGGTTCTTTTATGTATGGCACACTAGAGGACAGTATCGTGTTAAAGAGAATGTGATAGTTATTACATTAAAGTAATTTTATTGAAATAATACACAGAATTTTAAACTAGGTAAAAGTTTGATACTAAAATATGAACCTTCTTAAACCCAAACAAAACAGTAGTAACAGCCATACAGATATTCAGCTTTACAATTGATCATATATCTATCTATCTATCTATCTATCTATCTATCTATCTATCTATCTATCTATACACACACACACACACACACACATACATATATATATATATATATATATATGCCTATTTACAGTTGCATATTTGCAAAAATGACAGGACAGATATGTACACATCCCTTCAGCTCCTTCCCGGCTCTATTATTCCTATTCTTTATTGTATTCTGTGAAATGCCGTTCCCTTAGTGAAATGCTCGGTACTGGTCTGTGTGACTGGAGCTGTACTCCTGCACAGTAGCTAACGTCGGTTGGCAACCTCTAAAGCGCTGACAGTATAGTAGCTAAACACTTACTACAATGAACATTCGACGATTTGGCGGTATGAGGTAAAGAAAGGGGATAGGCTAACGCTAACATTAGCTAGATTTGGGTGTGGGGGGTAAAGAAAGGGGATAGGCTAACGCTAACATTAGCTAGATTTGGCTGTATGAGGTAAAGAAAGGGGATAGGCTAATGCTAACATTAGCTAGTAGCTAGATTTGGCGGTATGAGGTAAAGAAAGGGGATAGGCTAACGCTAACATTAGCTAAATTTGGGTGTGTAAGGTAAAGAAAGGGGATAAGCTAACGCTAACATTAGCTAGATTTGGGTGTGTGAGGTAAAGAAAGGGGATAGGCTAACGCTAACATTAGCTAGATTTGGGTGTGTGAGGTAAAGAAAGGGGATAGGCTAACGCTAACATTAGCTAAATTTGGGTGTGTGAGGTAAAGAAAGGGGAAAGGCTAACGCTAACATTAGCTAAATTTGGGTGTGTGTGGTAAAGAAAGGGGATAGGCCAACGCTAACATTAGCTAAATTTGGGTGTGTGTGGTAAAGAAAGGGGATAAGCTAACGCTAACATTAGCTAGATTTGGCTGTATGAGGTAAAGAAAGTGGATAGGCTAACGCTAACATTAGCTAGTAGCTAGATTTGGCGGTATGAGGTAAAGAAAGGGGATAGGCTAACGCTAACATTAGCTAAATTTGGGTGTGTGAGGTAAAGAAAGGGGATAAGCTAACGCTAACATTGGCTAAATGTGGGTGTATGAGGTAAAGAAAGGGGATAGGCTAGCGCTAACATTAGCTAAACGTGGGTGTATGAGGTAAAGAAAGGGGATAGGCTAATGCTAACATTAGCTAGATTTGGCGGTATGAGGTAAAGAAAGGGGATAGGCTAACGTTAACATTAGCTAACAAAAAAGGGGATGAGCTCAGGTAGCTGAAGCCAACTAGTTTAAAAACTTGAAACAATTTTACTTCTTAGTAAGAGTGTCAACGAGCAACAGGGATGAAAATAACATTATTCACAGCTCTTTACATTATTCTCTACAGTACTTGTTTTTCCCTGTAAGTTGATGTTAGTAAAAATATGTTATATAGTGTTGACTGTCACATGATTTTATATTCCTGAAATTCTTACTTCATAGATGGAAATTAAGATACGACAGCGCCATCGAAGGTCAGTTCAATAGGAAGATTTGTTCACTAGTTAAAACACAAAACCCGAACTTGTTTATCTCTCATCATTTCCCTAAGTTCCTGTAAATCTGAGTTTAATAAACGTGTTTATTAAATGTGTTATTAAACACAGGAATAGCTGAAGCAGAACTACGTGAAAGAGAAAAGATGCTGCTATAGACTGACAGGGTTGAAGAAGCAGATCTGATGAAGGTTAGTGATAAAAAGAGGAAAGAGGGAGGGAGGAAAGAGAGAGAAGTTTTCAGTTCAAACCTAAATGAAAATATATAACAATTATGACCAAGAAAAAAAAATTCTGTCACCAAGCACGACCTGTGCTTGTTGTAAGTGCGCATATAGTCATACTAGCTCTGTGCTCCATGCAAACTACAAAGAGACAGATCTACCGTGTGACAGTTTGACCAAATACCCATTTTGATATGGCTTCTGTAAAACATCCATGATGATGAATCTTGGCTTCTACAAAAGGATTAGACAGCGTTAGCTAGCCAAAACAAACTTTATAACGGGAACTTTACAAGGCAGGTTTGGGCAGTTAGTCAGCTGACTTTGTAGATTTGCAAGTTACACTTTGAACAGAGAAAACAAAAAAAAAAAAAAAATTAAAGCTCTGTTCAGTTCTTTTCATAGTAGAACAAACAACTGCTCAATTTAGTTTTCCTTAGAGTAGACCACATGATTGCTGCAATATGTTCATGTTAATTCACCAAATGTGAATTAATATTTGGTCACCAGCTGACCAACCAAACAAATAAATAGGTTGTTCTGGTATTACTGATCCAGTTAATAAGTTCCCCCTTCTGCAATGTAACTTGAAAATAAATAGAATACTAAACAATGGGAATCATCATAATTTTGCCATAGCTCACTCAGATGCACACTGGGGCACTTATTATAACAAATAGTTAAACAAAAATAACTATTTAAATAACTGAAGTATAGCAAAATAGTTTATCTACACTGATGTTTTAAAATGCTGTGTTGGCCTGTAAGTTTTGAGAGATCAGTCATCCTTAGTTCTCCTTATGGTAAGTCAAACAGTTGCTCAGTTGGATTCATGTTTAATAATAAGCTGTTCTGTTTTCTAATTAGTCCAGTCAATAAATCCACCACTTTGCTGTTACTAGAAAAGTAAATACACTTGAAAGCAAATACACAATTACTAAGTAGTACAACTGAATTAACACCAACCCACAAGGCAGTGCAATGACTTAAACAACTCAACAAAATTTGGTTTTGTTACATTGAGTTCACACTGTGTCAAATCAAAAAATCATGGTGGGGTTTGTTCTATATCCCTGACAAAAATGCATTATGGCATTTACCGCTTATTATTACACCTTATTCAGTCAACAAATTCACTGCTCAACTGCATCTGGAACCCTTCAAGATGCTCCTTCAGTCTCTGTCTGACATCTCCACTCACTACTGTAGCTCTCAGATTTGACAGATGGCCATTTTGATTGTCTTTCGACCTAGTACTTCTTAACTCCATGAGGTTAGTCTCAACACTATCCCCCTTCTCGCTGGATACTTGCTGAAAGTCTTCTTCGGTCACCAGTATCGACTGGGTTTCCATATTTTGAAGCACTGTGTCTACACTGACCCCACAGTGAGGGGTTTGAGGGTTTTCAGTAGAAACAGGTACCAGCAGCAGGTGACTATCTGTTCTTTCTTGCACTAGGTAAATGCGATTTCCTGCTTCTGGATCAGTTTGTGACATGTTTCCCTCCCTCGTTGTCATGTCTGGAATGAGAAGTCCTGAATGAACGCCCACACTGGGCTGCAAAAGATGAAGCTGCTGCAGCTGAAGTGAAGACGTTGCCTCTTGTACTGTTACAGTGGGTGGTGTAGGTCCAGGCATTCTATGCATCTGCAAGAGCATTTCAGTCTGAGGGTGCACCAGGGTAAGTTGCTGCAGTGGTTTTCCACAGAGCTCCAGAGAAGCTTCTGCATCTATTTTCGGCTGCTTGGAAGGTGAATCCATGGACTCTATACTTGTTTGGTCCTCACTTACATCATTTTCACAGTAATAGAAGTAACAGTCTTTTGGGTCTTCAGAAGGAGCATCATTTCTTGTGCTCTCTGCCTTTTGACCTATAAGTACACCAGACATCCTTCCTCTCCACCGTTTGCCTTCTTGCGTTCCCTTAGATTTGTAACTCCCAAGAGCCTCCTGGCTTTCAGTGGCCTTGTAAGACATGCTTTTATCCTTTGCCTCTTTGGCTTCCTCATCTTCTCTACCCCTTCCACAATAAAAACAGCATCCATCCTCTTCTTCTACAGGTACTCTCTCCTTTGCTGAGGGCGCAGGCCTTCTCCAGCCTTCTTCACTGAAAAGCTCCATGTCTTCAGTTGTACCCTCCATCTCACTTTCTTCCAGCCCTTCGGTAGTTTCAATTTGGTCTATTTTTGCAGACTTCCCACTTTGAGGAGCTGAACTGGACAGCCTACATCGGACCCCCTGACCCTCTTTTCTTCGACTGCTGTCTTGAATGCGGGATAAAGTGCTCTTTAGTCTACTCTCTCGGAGACGCAGCAGGGTAAGCCGCAGGCGGTTTTCCCGGCGGCGGGCAGCACTAAGCAAACGCAGCGCCTTTTCCAAGTTGTCGATGGCTTTATCATAACGTTTACGCCATACTAGGGGACACAGCTGAGCGTAGTTGTGCTCTTTGGCCAGGTAGAAGCCGGGAGGTGGTGGGAGACGCCTCATGTAGCAGGATGGAGAAGGAGGCCGTGGAGAAGGTGGACTGGGAGCAAGATCAGATGGCTGATCCTTTGGTGAGGTCTCATTTGTTTGAAAATCCTCAGATGAAATTGGAGGGGGTTGCTCAGTTCTTTGTTCCCTATTAACTGTCTTGGACTGCTCTACTTCACTTCCACCAATTACATTCTGTACACTGATTGGAATCATCTCACTGTCCGGTCCCTCATTTTCGGTACTCTTCTTTGTCCTAAAGAGAAACAAACAAAAAGAAAGCCATGTTTTTTTTTTTGCTTTTATATCTTGTGTATGTACGACGTGTATGTATGTGTCATGGCATGTATGTGGGCTGTACCTCATTAACTTTTCCACATTTCGTGGCCTGCCTCTGGAGGTCTTGCCTCTTTGATAAGATGGTGTTTCAACCACAGTGGGTACTGCATCATCTTTCAGTCTGCGATAGCCGCTGAGATTAGAGAAGAAAGAAGAAAGAAATTCAGTAGCCTACATAATCAGCGTTACACATATGTGCAAGTTCAGATTGAGTTAGGGTTAACTGAAAAAAGTAGATATTGTAGTTGTTTTTTTTCTCATTTTATAAAGAAAATATCCTAGTCTTGTGTTTGGGTTTAGAAATGTATATCATATTGTGTATCAAGTTCAATTGGATCTGATTAAAGTTGTTTTTCCTTGGTGTAAATCGCTCCATTCATAAGATATTTATTGAGAATCATTCATAGTTGTGGTGAATGAGATGTCAATAGGAAACACATGTCAGTCAGATTATGCATACATTCTAAGGCAAATAGTCTACAAAGGAATTTTTTTACTGCTGTTTTACCGTTATCATTAAATACATGTAGGTTCACTTTATTCTTTGTATTGTAAATAACATGAATATAATTTGTGTTGATACCTCCGGTTACTATCACCACCAGTGTAATGAAATCAGTCAGAAAGATTCTCTACAACTAACTATTTCACTTCTAACCACTGTGAAGGATTTCGGTCTTAACAATTAAACCATGCATAAATCAACAGAAATTCCCTTTAATACTTTAATATAACACAGAATTTAAGTATGATAACAATCCCATTGTTTGCCGCAAGAAATAGGCTGCAAGGGTTTGGTACCGAAAATGAGATCTTGGCATTATAAGTGCATGGGTTATGTGTGTACACCATGTTTGCTTATACAAACTCTTTCCAGTACATAACAGTACTACAGTTGCAGTATGGTTATTTGTTCATAGCCAAGCTTCTTCTTTCAGGTTATCTGAAGCCGACTGCTAACTCTGCTGTGCATTCCAAACCTTTTGTTTACACCTAAAGCTTCAAACTGACATTTGAGCCACCTGTAATACTGACCTGACTCCAGAGAGTTCAAAGCTGTCAGGGGTGAAATGTTTGGAGCAAAAATAGATGTAGTCACTCTGAGGATCCCACTGTCCTTTTCCCTCAGGTCCTTTGCGATGAGAATTTAGGATCCAGGTGGCACGCCGAGGGTTGCCCCTTTTTGGCAATCTGAACAACAAATAATACCGTAATACCATTATTCATAGTTATTATAAAAGTCATGATCGTCAAAGAACCAATATATAAGATTTGTAGTTTAAACCATTCCAATATGAATTAAAATTATCAACTGATAAAAAAATTAACAAAAAGACGCCTGGGTATTGTGTTGGAGAGATATTATCTGTTAGCTTGCTAGACAGCTACTGTTCCTCCCGTCTAATAATACTACTTTGCAGACGTGTGGACTCGAGTCACATGACTTGGACTCGAGTCCGACTCGAGTCACTAAACTGATGACTTGTGACTTGACTCGACAACATTACTAAAGACTTGCGACTTGACTTAGACTTTACCTTTACTGACTTGGACTTGGAATCGGACTTGAGCTTTAAGACTCGAAAAGACTTGACAACCCTACTTTAACATAATGAATAAGTAAAACTGAATCACATGACTGGATCATTTTATATTAAATGGCGCTGTAACGCTAGGGAGCTGAGCCGCTCAGCCCAAATGATCCGTAACCTAGCAACAAGTAAAGCCGTAACCGTACAGCCAATCACGGGAAGCTTTGAGGGGGGCGCCAGTGTTGAATTTGTGCGGAGAAGACGAGTAACATGATCCCAAAAATAATCCTGTTCAACTACAAAGATTATAATGTAGTAAATAAAAGAAGAACTGCGGTATGCAAGACACGTGGAGTCAAGATCACAGATGGAGGTGCAACCACTTCAAACTCGACATTTGAGGCTGCACAAAGAACAGTAAGTCTGTGCTGTGTATATTTCGCGTATAGCAGTTAGCAAGCTAGCAAACGTAGCGACATAATAATAAACAACAGCGAATGTAAACAAAGCTGTTGTCCTCTGTTCGTCCCTCTCTCACACCGTTCACTGTGAGAGATTTTACTGAAAATTAAAGTGTTTAGGAACCACAGCATCTCAGCCACGACGTGGTGAATTAGCATAGAGCAGAAAAGTGTCAAACACAGCAGTTCACACATGCTGTTATATATATATATATATATCGTCGCTGTCCAAGGAAAAACAAGTATCTCCAAAATGGCAACTTTACAAGAGAGGCCAAAAACCTCATTCAATTTTAATGTAAGTCAATGGAACCAGACGTTTTTCTAAGCAATTTTGGGCCATTTCTGTTGGTCTATTCATCATGTAGATCTCACAGTGTAAACGACTGTTTTCAAATTATGCATAAAAGTCAAAATGGACAAAAAATGGAGATACATGTTTTTCATTGGACGGCGACGATATATATATTACAGGTCCATACATTAACGCTTATGGGTTTAGAATGTGATGTCATTAAAAATTCCTGTAGGTGGAATGTGTTCTACTACTTCGTTATAGTGTGGTGTTCCTCCACCTTGGCCTTCGAGGCCCACTGCCCTGCACATCTTAGTGTTTTTTTCTGCTTCAGCACCTATTTTAACTCAGTATTGGGCTGGTGATTAGGTGATTAGTTGGATCAGATGTGTTGGGAGAATGGAAAACAATAAAAAGTGCAGGGCAGTGGGCCTCCAGGGCCAGGGTTGAGAAACAATGATGTAGTGTACTTTGTTAGCCTGTTTACAGAAATTTATAGCATACTGAAACAGCTCATATGATATCATGAATCATATGATATTCTTGTCCTTTCCTAATTTTTTTAAATCCATAAACCTTGACTTTTTGTTGCTGTAAACTGTGGTATAATGTCACATTCATTTTTCCATACTGCGTTTAGTACATATCTATTAGAGATTACAGTAAGTACTTTGTTTACTGCACAGTACTTTGCAGGTTATTTAATCCTCAAATTATTTAATTAACGATTTGCACTACTTGTTCCTGTTAAGTAAAATAGCACTTTGTTGTTTGAACTGTTTGAGATGATGCAAGTTGTTTTTGTTATACTAAATACAAACTTTAAAAAACATTTATGATTATGTCAGTTTAATATACTATGAATCAGCTGCATCAGTTATGTGAAATATTGAAATGACATCTGGTGACTTGACTAGGACTCGAAGTTTAAGACTTGGGACTTGACTTGAGACTTGCTTGTATTGACTTGGGACTTGACTCGAGACTTGCTTGTATTGACTTGGGACTTGACTCGTGACTTGATTGTTAAGACTTGAGACTTACTTGTTACTTGCAACTTAGTGACTTGTTCCCATGTCTGCTACTTTGTACCTCAAAAGGTGACAGTCATTATAGTTTTGGGTGACGTTAGTCCAACTGGAGAGAAAGAAGCAATATTGCCCCAACAGTGTATTCTAATCTTTTGTAAATCATGCTGAAAGTGCTGCTCCTGGTTTTAATCGTTTAATGGAAGGTAGCCAGTGGAAGGAAGAACATAAAAACAACAATGGCTGAAGCTTTTAGCGAGTGACCATTGCCTCTGCTGCTCTCATCAAGAAACCCTGTTCAGCAGCTAACAAAAGACGTGATAAAATAGAAGCAGAACAAGAGTTAACATTCATGCTGTTTTCAACCACTTGGAGAGGAAAAAGAAGTAGTCTGACGCATAAAGCAGTAGGCCCCTGGTTGACGTACTCCTTCTGGTGAGATAGCACACTGTGCTATCCCATGATTCCACTGGAGCTGTGGAGGCCTTCCGAGCGGAGTAAGAAAAAATGCCGGAAAGCGGGACTTTGGCTCTGTACAAGTATAAGTAATCTACAACGTTTTGTGCAACACCAAGTCACGTTATGAACCGCTTTGCGTCAAATGACGTTGGCAAGATCGCGTACTGAAAGAGCCTACTGCTTCGCCGGTCAAGCAGTGTGCACTGGGTTCAATCTAGTACGTACTGACTAAGTAGGCTGCTCTAGGCTGGTAATGAATTGTTGTCTACAACACAGGCAGAACACTTTTTAATCAAGCAGGCTGTGTACACATTTCAATAAATTGGACAGTTTGAAGGAACTGTGGTAGAAGTCTAGTGCTCACCTGTGAAAAGTGAGACCAGCTTTCCGGGCGTCTCTGGTATCACGTGAGTTGCAACCGGCGGCAGAGCAATGTCTGGGCATCTGGAGAAAATACACAATATGAATTTAATGAAACCACTCAATTCAGTATAGTAATACTGCAGCATTTCCCATCATGGCAAGGCGGAGGGCAGCAGGCGTTTTCAAATTGTCAAAAACTGGAAAAACTACAAAAAGTAGAGATGGAGTTTTGTTTCAACAGAAGCTAATTTATTTGCATCATTTGCCAAACTTAATTTTAGTCACATAAAAAGTGAAGGCTTGTGTGTAACATAACTTGCAATTCTTTAATACACATGTTATATTCTACAGGCGCTTGCATAAAAAAAAAAAGGTTCCACTATGGGAAATTTCTAGTTTGTGATTAATATTGCGATTATTAAAATGTATTTATTTGAATTGTGATTATTTTCTGTATGTATGTATGTGTATATTTGTATATATTTATATATATACACACACACATACACACATATATATATAAATATATATATATATATATATATATATATCTATATCTATCTATACATATATATACACACACAGTCATATCGATGCAAGTTAGTTAAATGTTCTGGTTGCTTTTGGTCTAATTAATCTACTAGCAGTTCACACGCTCGTCCTATGTCCCACCTATAAGATAATCATTACTATTGATAAGTTATTATTAAAACTGAATAATTTACGGTATGCTTTCACACTGCAACTTCGATAACGATTAACCCTTCAGCTCCAGTTTCCGGTATAATAAGATTCCAAGAGACTTCAAGACGGCTTGTGAGGCGCAACTATTTGCGTAATTGCTGCGCACCTGTGATGCTCTTTAGAAGGAGCAGTGTCAAGTAGACCTGTTTATTTATTTATTTATAAAGGCGCCACGTATTGTCCTACAGGGTTTATTTACTGGCTGGACGCAGCGGTTAAGCTCCTCTGCTCCTTTCAGTACTTCTAATGATTGTATTTCTGAAGTGTTCACAACGCGGCTGCGATTAACCTGTGGAAGGACTTGTTTTTGTGACAAGCTAATGAGTTAGCTTAGCTAGCTGGCTAACGTCGAGTCAGTGTCTCGCATCCGTTGGCCTGTTGGTCACGTTGTCACTTTTCTTAGCTTTAACGATACCCTTTTCAAGGAACGTCTTGTTACGTCGATAACAAACGGTTTATTAAGGGATTTATAAAGCGTTTCAGACTTACCACTGAACCTACGACCTCACGAAGATGGCTGTCTTTTTCTTCCTTTACAACTCTGCACATGCGCATTACAGGAACTGAACGTTCTGCGGGCGCGTGCTCCTTATCATCCATTGACAACTGGTTGAGATGTAAACATTCAGGGTGGGTTTGGTGTGACATGCTCAGTTCTAAAGAAACTCGACCAGTCAGAACTATTCGCAGTGGTGGTGAATGGAACCAGACCTCTAAAAGACCCCTCAAAAAATTTTTATTGACATTTTTAGATATGTTACCTAATTTCTGACACACTGTTATCATGGTGTCTAATAAAATATTAATTTACAACCATACCACATTTGATGCACTGTACACTTTGTGTTTATACTGTTTCCAACCACACACTTAACTGCACTGTTTTTTTTTTTTTTGCATGTTCGTCAATCTTAAATGTTTCAGATCATCAAACAACTTTAAATATTAGTCAAATACAACACAAGTAAACACAAAATGCAGTTTTTAAATGAAGGTTTTTATTATTAAGGGAGAAAAAAATCCAAACCTACTTGGCCCTGTGTGAAAAAGTGTTTGCTCCCTAAACCTAATAACTGGTTAGGCCACCCTTAGCAGCAACAACTGTAAGCAAGCGTTTGCGGTAACTTGCAATGAATCTTTCACAGCGCTGTGGAAGAAGTTTGGCCCGCTCATCTTTGCAGAATTATTGTAATTCAGCCACATTGGAGGGTTTTCGAGCATATATATATATATATATATATATATATATATATATATATATATATATATATATATATATGTATACACACACACACACATATATATATGTATATATATAGCATAATTCATTATACTGTGTAAAAGACAATATTCTCCAGCTCCAGTAATCATCAGTCAAAATGTGTTGACCTGTCTCCAACTCTTTCAGTATTACATTATGGAGGGGGGGATAATAATAAACAGTAATAATGTTATGTCTCACCTTTCCCCCCATGCCTCCCTGCCATAGAGAAATAGCTAGCATGTTCAGCTAGCTCAGAATTTGTATTTTGATTCATTCACCATGATATTCAAATACACCACTGTAGGTTATTGTAGTTCTTTCACATTGACTTTAAGTAGAAACAGTTTAGGCGCTGTGGGACTGTATGATTTCTTTTCTATAAACAAACCCAGTTTAAATGTTATAGATTTTTGTTTATCACTTTTTGCACTGTATGTTTTTCCTTCAGTAACATTGATTCCGACTTTCATAAAAGAAAGCTGTAGTTGTCAGTTTTACTTTGGCATGGTTATGTTTTGGAGAGGAGTTGTTTATCATAGCAGAGGGATGTCACTCCTCCCCTGACATCCCCAATTGCTTACTAGCTTGATACAAAGCCGCAACATTTCAGATAACAGAAACAGAAATTATTTAATTTGAATACATTATAAATAATATTCTAGCTAATTTTCATTGTGACTGTGGAATGGGCATTACAGGCCTTGCAGAAATAGGTTTACATAAATTGCAAAGGCATAAAATAGAATTATGATTCCTACACACATATACCTAAAACATATCCTTGAGACACCCTGTTCGACCTAAAAAGGATTTAAGGTAGTAACAGTCAATAGAACTAGCTTTATCCAAACGTAATAAAACTTTGAGTTAACAATTCTCGAATCAGTATTTTTGAGTTAAATGAAGCTAGTCCAATAACTTGCTTCCACAATAAGTCATTTTTAGGTTTTACAATGTGGGCCCTGAGTAGTAGTTGTTGATGTGAAGTTTAAAAAAGACAATTTTCTCAGGTCTGTTTTTGTGAATGCTTTAATTAAACCAAAGTACAACTCAACCAGTTGAAGCAGAAAGCAAAGTACAATTAAGCACAACTAAATTGTCAAACAAACAAAAATCATTTTCTTCTTTTTTCCTATTATCTGGTGTGAAATAACTGATAAGAGCTAAGCTGCTAAGCAGAATTAATGTGCACTAGTTTATCTGTTATTCTTTGTAATGACCTTCATAGTAGACCTTTGGCATGTCTTTAGCCAGAATGCCATTTCTAGAATGGAATATTTTGGCTAGAGTGCTTGGCATTGTTGAAGGACTGTAATCTGCACATCTGGGACCCTGTAGATGAGGAGCGCATTGCACAGTGTAGGAAAAATAGAATGTGCCATATTTAAAGGTGCACATGTCATTCATACATCCACTTCTCAGATCAAAGGAACACTCTCCCAGTAATGTGTTTCTTAATATGTCTTCATCATATACTTGAAAGGTGAGTTTTCTGGTTATTGCTATGTTGACAGCGACAAACTCCATTGATATGTTCCACGTGGGATTGTCATTATTTGGAATCACTTCAGTGCGTCTGACTTTGTCACCATATCTGACTTTTACAAATGCATCTGTCTCAGTGATGTAGTCTCCATATAAACCTTTGGCACTGAGGTTAGAAACCTTCAGCCTGGCAAGTCCAATGTCAGCAGGGCAGCAATTAGACAAGATATTTTGGTTTTGTTCACAAACACAGGCACAGCGATCCCTTGCGTTTGTCCGTCGTCCGAGTTTACAAGACTCAGAGCAAACTTCTTTTAAGGAGTTTTCACTGATATACTTCTCTATAGCCTTCTTTAAAGCCTTTTTGGCATGGTGCTTGTCATGCAGCAATAGGTGTAGGGGTTGAAGAGTGTATGTCACTACATCGGGGATGGTCTTCAGGGAATGTAGCCACTTTGCACGTGCATGTTGGTTGGAACCGCCAGAGAAAATGAAATCTGCACCATTCATATTACCTCCTAAGGTCTCTGTGTGTCGCTCACTAAATAACACACTAAAGCTTTCAGATGTCTTCATTTTCTTCTTTAATTCTTTGCAATATTTGTATTCTGCCTTGACAATGTCAAGAACTGATGCCTCCAGGTCCAGACAGTCTTTAATCGCTGTGTCTGTAAGGCCAAGTAATGAAGCCTTGCAGGATCTGATGGCTGTTACTGCTTTCAGCTGCCCTCCTAAATTCACTCCTGTGATATAGTGCGTTCCAAATGTGGTAATTATGCTTTGATAGAGGTGTGGCTTGTAGTTTGGGGGAAGAGACTGCACAGCGTGAAGAAACTCTTCATGCAGGGGAGGCATAGATGCTATTTTGTAGCTGTAAAGAGATTTTGCAAGCCATTTATAGTCATTATTTGTACACAGTGAATGTTTCTATTATGTTCAACGTTGTTTATGCTTCCATTTAAAACATATTCACAGTAGAAGAGCTCACCTGTAAAGGCTGCATTGGACGACGTGCTTGGTGAAACTGAACTGGTCCTCTTTTGACTTTACCTGACCAAATTGTGATTCACGGGAACGAGTGCCTCCAAACATTATCCCAGAAATGCAGCATGGCAAATTCAGCCCAAATTTCCAGTCATTTAAGACAGACGAGGTGGAGACATTCTCAAGAGCTTCGCTTGAGTAATAAATCTGGCTGATGACCTTCTGCGAACACTTTGGGAGTGCTCTCCAAAACTCCACAGCGACCGGCGTCTTCTGCTTTGCATTCTTCAGGTATGCGTTCCCATACATTTTGCAGCTGCCGTTCCCAATGTCCCACTTTTCCATGTCGATGACGTAAGACCCTTTTCGCTCCATCTTTACAATGTCGAAGCCCTCTCCACCAAGGTTGTAGCCGGGAACAAAGTCAGCGTTCTTGCACTCGTTTGGACAACCCATTTCCAGTTTTTCTTCAGCAAACACAATGAACAGTAGGGAGAGGCATCCCCAGTAGCTGATGAGGCAGTGCCACACCTGTCCCATTCTCTGAGATGACTGAATCAAAATGGATCAAAACAAAACACATATGATAACTTGCTCTGGTGAAAATACCATGGATAATATAGCCATCAACAATCACATATTGGATGAATGCTGTGACTCTTTACTTACTTGTATCTTACTGTTGTCCAAGATGTGAGTCCCATTAAAGGTCTCTGCTCTTTAAGTACCAGTAGAAGAGGGTGGGACCACTTATGCAATCAGTTAAGAGGGCTTTCATTGGATGACTGAATTTAACAGTAATACAATCAGATTTTTGCATCTTTACTACTTTAACATAATTAATAGTACATACTACTGTCTATTAGGAGTCCTTTCATGCAACCTGATCTCAATACTTACATGCTTTTTACCCCTGTCGACTGTCATTTAGATTGCGAATAAATGATAGAGACTGAATTGCAGCGACACTGATAAAAAAAAAAAGAATTAGGAACTAATCAAGGATTTGTTTTTCTAGGTTTGAAATAAGCAGTCTGTCACTGAAGGCTTAATGCATGATTAAAATCTTAAACTGCAATTCAGTTTGATTGTCTGGAATGATACATTCAGCAGTGTAAATGTTAAATTATTATACATTTTTTTCTTTCTTTTGAGTGAAAATTAACACAAGGCTACCCAAAAACAAAAACTCTCAGAGGCAACAAACAAATAAAGAAGAAAGAGAACAGTTTGTCATAAGACCCAAAGGCATTGTTCATATAGGGAGCCTTCGATGCTAACTACTTAAATTCTAATTTCAATGAATGTATGTTTGAAAAGAGAGCACCTTATCTTCTTATTGGGCTTAAATTTTAAATCTGAGTTTAAATTAATAAAGCAAGGACAGAATTATTATTTAAACCCTGATTGTTTTGTTATTAAGTTTGGTGCAACTGGTAACAGGTAAAGAGACCATGTACATTCACCAATCTTGAATGTGCGCGACATTCGAGCCTTCAGATGGCACTGCATGGGGAAACCTTAATGCTTAGTTACTGCTTGGGGTCAAAAATACTCTAGAAAAACCTTTTAATTTAACACTGTCTGCCGCTGCGTCACAAAATCAACTGGAAACATTGTTATGCAACGAGAAATACATGTATTACATATACAATATACAATACTGGCAAGCTGTCATCTGTAGTTATTACTACTGTTGGTTACTATTATTTATTTTTACAATTAAATATAATGAAAGATATAAAATGTAGTCATCAGTGAAATATTACAATCAATGCATCAAATAGACAGAAAAAAAGAAATAATAACATCATAATAACAATAAATTAGAATGAAAAATAAAATATAAGGACACCAATTAAAATGATTAATCAAAATCATTAAAGCTAGTGAATGCTTAAGTGAAAAAAAATAGTTTTAGTTGTTTTTTTCAGGGTTGTTTTTTTTATCAGAAATCATCAGAGTATATCAGAGTATAATGAAATGCTGCTTCACTTTTTTTTTTACTTTCATATGTGGAATATGGAGAAATTAGGATTTTCAAGAGGCATGAAGACACTACATTAGTCCAATTTTATGGTAAAGTCTAAAGAAAAAGGCAGCCAGTGTTATGATGCTAAAACTGGTCTAAATGATCTTGCTTTCTGATATGTATTAGTATGCTTGCTGTTGCATTTTGCACATTTTGTATAAATTTGCTTCTGCTGCAAACTTCACTTGCTTTAATTTCCAAGAACATCAAAGTCAGACATAAGTGGAAGAGAGCTTCATGAGTCGTCTGGTTCAGTTGGGAGGTCTTTTTTAACGGTGAGCCACAACGAGGTCTAGTAGCAGTTGTGAAAGCTCTGTGTGAGAGTGTGAGAATTGGTAGTCCTGTTGACAATTCACATACTGCCCATATTGCCCACCGAGTTCATCAGAAAGAGGAAGTGGACAGCTTCAATGAGATTACAACATCAGTAGTGGGCTTGCACAAGCAGCAGCTGTGGTTTATAGCTTGGTAGTGAATTTGCCCTGAATGTGGTTCTACATAGTTGGTTTTAGCCAAGCTCAACACTTTTGCCTTTATCTTGTCTTAATGGATGTGAAGATTTGCTGTTGATGGTGGAGTAAAAGGTTCACCGTAACTGTAATCCTTACTCTGATTAGGGTATATGAGTAAAAGTTTTTGGCATTAGAATCATTGTCACTTATTTTGAATCCCAGCACTTCTGTTGCTCCTGACATCATTGTTATTTGTCACTTTGCGAGTGACGCAAAATAAATCTTTTTGAAATGCATCCAGACTGAGAAGCATCTGTAAAAGCCAGATTGGAATCATCTCCAAATGTGATTTGCTGTCCGGACTATATGGATACAATCTGGATGTATTGCAAAAATGCAAAAGGCAAAAATCCTGTGCCGTCCGATTTCCACTCACCCAATGGGTCCCCTGGAGCATTCTGGGAATGTCTTAAGATCATGACATTTGAAATAATTTAAATTTTGTTAAGTCTGGTCTAATCAAGTTTGACATCAAATCTAAGCCGTGTTTGTGTCTCAAGAATGGTGATTTAGAGCTTGGTTTAAAGTCAATACAAATTAAAATGTTACAGAATTAGAATACACATAAAATTCACAAAATCATTTTGGCCCTCAAATTAGCTTAAAATTTGTGAACCCTGAATGTACAATAACATGGCTCAAACAAGCATGACCTGCAACTGTTGAAGTCTGGCAGCATTTTTTGTATTACATATCCTGGATTTGTGCAGCATATGAACTGGAGAGTAAACAGTCTCTTCACCTGAGGTTATGAATACACGTTTAACTGTCCTGGCTGTTTGTTGATTTTGTTTTTTATTTATTTATCTGTACTTTCTCTGCTGTTCCATTTCACTCTTTGTTCTTCTCTATCATAACTGTAACAGGCTTTTCTGTAAAGAGAGCGTGATAGTTGGTAGTCCTGTTGACAATTCATATACAGCCCACTTCATCAAGTAGTTCATCAGAAAGAGTAAATGGACAGCTTCAATGAGATTACAACATCAGTAGTGGGCTTGCAGAAGCAACAACTGTGGCTTACTGTTGGTAGTGGACTTCCTCTGAATGTGGTAGTACAGGGTTGGTTTTAGCCAAGCTCCACATGTTTGCCTTCATCTTGTCTTAATGGCATGACTCAACCAAGCATGACCTGTGGCTGTTGAAGCCTGGCAATCTTTTGTATTACATCCTGGACCATGATAGGAACTGGAGAGTAAACAATCTCTTAACCTGAAGTGATGAATGTACTTTGTGATTGTCCTGACTGTTTGTTGTTATTGTTTTTATTTGTTTATATGTACTGTGTCTCTCTTTTCCTCTGGAAAACGCTCAAGGCCCCAAACATTCACCTGGACTAATCTAGACCCCTTTCTAAACGAACAATAGAAGGCTGACACACCCCATTATCTCTGTCACCTGCACTTTTAAATGTTAACTTTGTACTGTGAATGTCAACCTCACTGCACTGTATACAGCTGACAGTGTTTGCACTGTCCTTAATCACTGCCTGATGCTGAATACCAATTCCGCATTCGTATCTTGTCCTGTAAATTTATTGTACCTTTCACCCTGTGTAGTGCAATAGTGTGTTGCCTGAGGAACCACGTTTTGTTCCATAAGTTTCCATAACCTACTGATTTCAACCTTTGCTAAACTGTACTTTCTAATTATTACATTAACAGAGACGAAACCACAACGTAGCTGCTGATCACTGTTCCTGGTTGCGCATCCATCTGCAGTGTTTCCTGTAGAAATGTTTGGTGTCTCAACTTACTCAACTTAAACCTCACACAAGAATTCTTGTGGCTTTACCATTATTTTACTTGGTGTTAGCGTATTTATAAAATAAGTAACAAGGGCAAGAGAATAGATCCTTGTGGTGACTGTGCAATACACACAAATACACAAGTATGTGGACTGCATGTAAGACAATGACAGTGAGCCAGCTAATAGGATGATTGTTTAAGCGAAATGTTTTTAAACATGATAATGAAGAAGATTAAGTCAGCATGTAATGATGTCTGCGCCAGAATCCAAATAAAAAAGTTGGCCTTATCCACCCTTTGGAAATACTGACCATGTAATTCTTTGTTGATCTTTTCGATGATCTTCATTCATCATTCAGAGCTTTAGCTCTCTTCTCGTTGAAGGTCTTAGGAGAAGCTGTTTTGAACAGTCCTTTCTAATTTTTGGTAAGACATTTGTATGTGTCCATCACTGTGGGACAACTCCCTACTTAACAGAGTGGTGTATAAAGTAGGCCTGATGTTTCAAACAGTCAGACACTCAATGAAAAGCATTATAACCAGAAAATAAAAAACTAAAACTAATGCTTAAATCTTGAATATACAGTCAAAACAAGTTCTTAAACTGGTTGTCACTTTCTTGAAATGTCAATAGTTAGATAACATGGGTGGACTTGTAATTTGCTCTCTCCAAAAGGGGGCACTATTATCACAGAAAATAGGATTTGGTGCTTTATAAGAGCAGAGACTTTCAGCAAATTGAATTTGGACCTGTTTTTCCTCCCTGTTTTTCCTAAGGTTGTCCTGTTTATACAGCAGTGGGTAGACCTTTTATATTAACCCTCCAGTCAGTGTTTGGTGCTCAGACACAGTGTTAGGTTTTGAGCCTATGCTGAGTTCTCAGGGAGCTCTAATGTCTGTGCTAACTTCTGCCTCTCCAGTTTAGTAAAGCTGTAATAGTTGTGCCTGCTTGAGCATGCAGTATATTGCTGTAGCTACTGTATTATTGCTGTATTATTAAATAAAATAGCATTTGGTTCTTTTAAGAGCAGAGCCTCTTATCATAACTTCAATAAACTATATTGTAATTATCCTTAAGCAAATTTGCTAAGCTAACGGTCTGTAGTAATGCGAGTGGCTTAAAGGGTTAAAACACTGTAATTTTACACAGTAAATTGGATTTGGATGTGTTTTTCTCTCCTCGGTAGAGCTTTTAAAATAGCCTGGGCTATAACTTAATGTGAGATCTCTGGGAGTTCTAATATCTGTGCTCGCTTCTGGCTTTACATTTTAGTAAAAGCTGTACTGGCTTTTGCATGCTTGAGCTGGCACTATGTTGTTGTAGCTGCAACTTACTTTCATCTTTCAACAAATTGCCCTTTGTTGTTTATGTTGTAGTTTGTAAGTGTTAGATGTGATGTGTTGTGTGTTTTATTGTGTTGGGCTGTGGGTGTAGTTTAAGTGGGTTGTTTGTCTACCAAAGAGTGAAGCCTAACAGCTAGAAGTTTCCTTTTACCGCAAGAAGTTAGAGAAAACAGCAAGTGAAGGGCAAAGGGCAGCAGTGATGATGGAAAAGGAATTGATGGCAAGGTGGTGGCCAGTCGCCAAGAAGATGAAAGAGATAATGAGCTGTGGTGAAAGCTATGGTGGAAAATCAGATGGTCTGACAGACATATACAGCGTTTAATGTGTTGCAGAGAGCACTTGTCACGTGGGGTCAAGACGAGGAGGCAGGAGTAATTAAGACGAAACAAAACCAAGAAAGCAGCAAAACTGAGATACAACTTTGAACATGGATACAAAAACAACCGACATGAGGACAAAACACCAAGCAAGAACAAAGGGAACCACAGAGAGCATAAAACAAGGAACACCTGGGAAGGGGCAGAGCTACAAACTAAGGACAGGTGAGGGGAGTGACAAGGGGGCAGAGACAGGAGGAGCAAAAAAAATAAAACAAACAGAAGCACATGGAAAAGGACAACAAAAGGCAGTGACAAGAAACAAATCCAGAGAAAACAGACAAACATGGGCAAAACAAGGCAGGATGTGACAGCACTAGAGCAACACATTACTATACGGTGGAAGAGTTTGAGGAGGAGGAGACATACGTAGATGCACCCAAGTGAGCAGTGATGGAGCCGTACACAGAGTTCAATATAAACAGAGGAACACAGAACACTGGTGATGCTGCCCCAATTCGACTCTTCCATCAACGGCTGCAGAGCAGGAAATAAAGAAGAGGGCAGTGGCGGTAGCCATCAAGTAGCCCTTTATTCAGAAAGTTGTTTATCTTGTTTTCTATCTTGTGTCGAGCAGTGGAAGATGGATTCTGCTCAAAGTTTCTTCCTCCTGCTCTTAGCTTTTAAGTTCTTCTAAGTTTTTCTTGTCACTGACATTGGTGATGCTCCTTTGGGACTTGGACCTGGATTTCTGTGTGGCTGCTTTGAAAAGATGCCTGTAGTAAGAAATACTATGCAAATTAATTTAAACTGAATATTAATCATTAACACTAAAATATGACAGTCCACTGGCGTTGGGCGTCTTTATTTAGTAAACCTCCTTGTATCTAAAATCAGTTTTATCTGCTCCACTTGTCATGTAGGTTTACTTTGTAGTTTTGCAAATAAAGACTAGTCATTTAGTACCTCTGTATACTTTGGGTTCTTTTCACCTTGTCCTAATTGACAGGACCCCCTCATGTGTTTTTGAGTGATGAGTCATTCTCAGCATGGATGTGGTGGGAAGGGTGGTTAATGTGTTTTCACTGGTATGAGCAGATCAGACACAGCAGTGCTACAGCGGTTTTATACAACTCAGGGACACTGCTGGACTGAGAATGACCCACCAACTACAACTATCCAGCCAACAGCGTCCTGTGGCCAACGTCCTGTATCTACAGACAACAGACTACAGGATGACTAATACAAACTGTGCAGCACCAGACGAGCTATCGTCTCGGACTGCACATCTACAAGGTGGACCAGCAAGGTAGGAGTGTCTAATTGAGTGGACAGAGAGTAGACACAGTGTTTAAACACTCCAGCAGCACTGCCTGATCCATTCACTTCAGCACAACACAAACTAACACACCTGATACCTGCTTTGTGGTGGTCCTGAGGGCGTCCTGACTGACCATAAAGAACAGGGTGAAAGGGGACTAACAGAGATGGGCTGTAGTCTCTAAGTGTAGAACTTAAAAGTCTTCCTACAGGGTCAGTGGAGCTGATAAGATGGATAAATGTGTAGATGCATGGCAGCTGTACTTAGTAAGGTGGTCAATCAGTGAAAGTAATGACCCTTCTTTGAAGAAGAACATTCACTCAAGTCTATCTTTGGGGAAGTTTTAATAAAACAAGAGGCAGCAAGGCAGTCAAACATTCAGCAAGCCATGTAATATCTTTTTCTTGTTTCATTTTAATTAGACTGACTTATCAGCAAAACAAGGCAAAGGAACTAAGCTGTTTAGAATCCCAACCACTACATAACACTGGAATTACTAATCATAACCCTTGACATAGAGGTTACTAGTGTAACCTCAAGGCTGCCTGGAGCCTCCACAAGTCCTTTTCCATTTCCATTTCTGGAATGGAATTTTTCGGCCAGGCAAGAGGTCATCGGAAAAGTACTTTGAACCCTGCAGGATAGAAGTATGTTTAACACATTTTCAAAATGTAATGGCATTAATTTTTTTTTTATATTTAAAAAGTACTCCCTAAAGGTTTAAGATGTGGTATGTGTTTTATTGTGCTGGCCTGTAGTATTAGTTAAAGTAGGTTTTTGATCCACCAGAGAGTAAAGACTTATGTCTAGGAGTTTCCTTTCACCTGAAGTTTAAGAAAACAGCAAGTGAAAGGCAAAGAGCAACAGTGATAAGGGAGAAATAGATGGCAAATTGGCGGCCAGCCACAGAGAAGATGGTAAAACAGATAAGAGTTGTGGTAAAAGCTAAGGTGGCAAATCAGATGATCTGAAGGGCATATCCAGCGTTTACATTGTGGTGCAGAAGGAGATAGAAATAGAGCACTGTTTTCACAGACTGTAGAGGTCATACTTAGCATAGAGACATCAGGGAGAGTGACACAGTATTACACGGTGGAGGAGTCCAAGGCAGGGAGACATACATAACAGAACCCAGTGAGCAATGATAAGCTATGGATGGAGTGTAACATAAACACCAGGCAGCTCCCCACACTCATGGACACTGGCTTGTTTGTATTTGTGCCATGACCAGGCATGCTCCCACATACTGAGAGAGGCACACCAGATGGCTGGCAGGTAACCATTGTTCAACTCAGGTCAGTCCAGAAAAGTTGAATGCACAGTGCTGGAGCCAGTGGAGCAGGGCCTGCTGTCAGGTCGAGTTTGTGATGGCTTTTTTGTAGGTTAAGCCACCGATGTGGGATGAACTGAATACCCCCACAGCAGTGCTGCTGGAGTGTTTAAACACTGTGTCCACTCATTGTCCACTCTATTAGAAACTCCTACCTTGCTGCTCCACCTTGTAGATGTACAGTTGTATGCTATCTGCATATAACGTCACAGCATGTCCAATTTTCTATGTATCTTACTACCAATACCTACCTGTTGGTAGCTATTACACCTTACACTCATTACCTCTACTCAGAATTGAGTCTTATTTATTGTATTTATTGTAAGTCTTGCACATTGTACTTTATGCAGTCTGTCCTGTACTGTATTGTTTTTTGTTCTCGTTTTGTTCCATGTGGCATGTTAGGGAAAGAACATAATTTAATTTCACTGTGTATTTGCACAGAGCTGAAATGACAATAAAAGCTACTTGACTTGACTAAAAGCCACTTGACTACAGTCAGAGATGATAGCTCATCTGCTGCTGCGCAGTGCAGTGTTGGTCATCCTCTAGTCTGTTGTCTGTAGATGCAGGACCCTGCCCACAGGACGCTGTTGGCTGGATGGCTTGGTTGGTGGATGATTCTGAGTCCAGCAGTGACCCTAGGTGTGTACAAAACCCCTGCAGCACTGCTGTTTCCGATCTGTTCATATCTGTGTAAACACACATTAACCAGCCTTACCACCTCATCCATGCTGAGAATTACACCACTCACCTTTTAAAAATAGCACCACCACGCCAGTGTCACTGCAGTGCTGAGAATGACCCACCACCCACATAATACTTGACTCTGTGGTGGTCCTGTGGGCATTCTGACTGACCATGAAAGAACAGGGTGAAAAGGGAGTAAGTATACAGAGAAACTACAGTCTGTAAGTGTAGAACTACAAAGTCTTTCTACAGGGTCAGTGGAGCTAATAAGATGGATGAAAGTGTAGATGCATGGCAGCTGTACTTAGTGAGGTGGTCAATCAGTGAAAGTAATGACCCTTCTTTAAAAATGAACATTCACTCAAGTCTGTCTTTGGGAATGCTTTAATGAAACAAGAGGCAGCAAGGCAGTAAAACGTTCAGCAAGCAATGTTCAAAATATGAAACCAAGTTATATCTTTTTCTTATTTCATTTTAATTAGACTGTTTTATCAGCAAAACAAGGCAAAAGAGCTGTTTAGTATCGCAACCGCTACATAAGATAGTACTAATCATAACCCTTGACATAGAGGTCATCAGAGTTATTCTGTGCCATCTGAAGCTTCCACATATCCTTAGCCAGAATTCCGTTTCTGGATTGGAATAGTTCGGCCAGCCGAGGGGTCATCGGAGAAGGACTGTAGTCCGCACATGTAGGACCCTCCAGACTAGGAGCACATGTTACAATGTAGGAGAAAAAGAAAGTGCCATACTGAAAGTAACACACGTCGGTCACTTGTCCACTTCTCAGGTCAAAGGCGCACTCTCCGAGAAGATCACTGTTCCAGTAAGAGTCTGCATCATAAACTTTGAAAGTGAGTTTTTTGTTGATGGACAGCTTGACAGGACCAAACTCAAATGATTCTCTCCAGTAGGGATTTTCATTATTGTTAATTACTTCAGTGCGTCTGACCATGTCACCGTACTTGACTTCTACAGAGCCATCTGTTTTACTCCAGCGGTCTCCATATAAACCCTTCGCTCGGAGGTTGAAAACCTTCAGTGTGGCTAGACCTTTTGCAACAGGACAGCAGTTGGACAATATATTCTGACTTCTCTCACAAACACAGGCACAGCGATCTCTTGGATTAGTCTTATGCCCTATCTTACACGACTCAGAGCAAACTTTTTTTAAGGCATTTTCACTGATATATTTTTCTACTGCCTTCTTTAGTCCCTCTCTGGCGGGGTGCTTATTGTCCAGAATGGTGTGTAGGGGTTTAAGAGTGTATGTCACTACATCTGGGATGGTCTTCAGGGACTCCAGCCACTGTTTTAGAGCATCTGCATGCGAGGTTCTGGAGAAAAGGAGATCCTCACCATTGATGTTCCCTCCTACAATCTCCATCTGTCGGTCTTTAAACATTGAGCTGAACTTTTCATTGGTATTCATCTTCTTCTTTAGAGCTTGACAGCATTTTAATTCTGCACGCATAGTGGCATCGTTGTATGTGTCTGATGCCTCCACGTCCAAACAGTCTTTGACTTCTGTGTCCATAAGGCCACGCAATGCTGTCTTGCAGGTTCTGATGGCTGTTACTGCCTTCATCTTCCCACCTAACTTTACTCCAGTGGTATAGTGCGTGCCAAACCTGTCGATTATGCTTTGATAGGCGGGTGGATCATATTCTGAGGGAAGAGACTGCAAAGCCCGAAGAAACTCATGGTGCAGTGGAGGTGAAGACACTATCTTGTAGCTGTGAATGAATTTTTAAGACATTCATATTTATTATCTGTACACAGTAAAACCTATGCAGTGTTTTATTATTTATCTGTTACACCATTTAAAATTATTCACAGCAGATTAACTCACCTGTAATAGCTGCATTCGACAACATGCTTGGTGAAACTAAATCTGTCCTCCTTTGACTTCTTCATTCCAAATTGTGCTTCACGGGACTGAGTACCTCCTACTGAAACTGAAGCTGTAGCTATCAAATCAAGACCAATTTTCCAGTTGTTGGAGATAGACGAAGTAGAGTCGTTCACAAGAGCTTCACTCGAGTCGTATATCTTGCTGGAAACCTTCGTTGAACACGGTGGGAGGGTCCCCCAAAATGCCACAGCAGCAGGTATCTTCTGCTTTGCCTTGTTCAGGTAGGAGTTCTCATACAGTTTGCAGCTGCCGTTTCCAATATCCCAGTTTTCCATGTCAATGACATACAACCCTTTTCGCTTCATCTTCACAACATCAAAGCCCTCTCCACCAAGGTTGTAGCCAGGAACAAAGTGAGCGTTCTTGCAGTCCTCTGTGCTCCCAAGTTCCAGTTGTTGTTCAGTGTTTATCAAGGAAAGAAGACAAAACCACATCCACCAGGTAACAAGGCAACAGCACCTCCACCCCATTCCTTAAGAAAGTAGAAAATACAAAGAAATTTATTTTGCCATCATTATGTTTTAGTAACTAAAAGGAAAATGATTAAAAAACAAACTTGTTGTAAACAATGGTACCGTGACATGATCCATAAAATATTAAAGCATTAATATCAGATTTACAAATGTAGTCATTTCAGTAAGTTCCAACACAACTTACTTGTGTTGTATCTACCTCTGAGAACTCCTAGAGGAGAATCTTGTTGAACCTTTATTCACACGTTAAATACTAGTGAAAGAGGGTGGGACTACTCTGTGGTCTTTATCTAGATATCAGAGGTAAGGTACAAAGCATTGTTTTTTTTCCTTTAAGCCAACTGAAATATATGTTACAAAAAAGGTAATTCATAAATAAATAAAAACAATAAATAAATAAAAAGTATTCCCTTTAGTATGAGTTTAGTATTGCATTTGTGACAAAATGATAGTACACTAGTCCTTTCCCTTACTTTTTGAGTAGTGATGAAAGTTGGCTTTCCTTTATGTAACTTTCAGTGGGTAAATGTATCCCAGTAGAAAGAATGGTAAATGGCTGTTGACATTAGACAATAGCAAAAAAAAAAAAAAAAAAAAAATACACCACTCATTCCTGTCCGAATGAACGAATGTGCCCTGTTACTAATTGACTGGCATAGTGTTCTGTTTCTTGGTCCGGGGTACACTAAGAACAAACACCAGACTTTTTTCCAGTGTGAAAACTGACTAGAGAACTAGCAAACCATCAGAAAACATTTGCTAAACATTTTACAAAATGAATGGTATTTATCACCTTGAAGTACATTTTTGAAAGCTTCATATATCTGTGTTTCAGTCAGAGATTAAACACTAATTGTGCCATATTTGTTAATGCTGCTAAATAGAGTTAAGAAAGTGACCGGACTTTCCTATGTTCTGACAGAGTGACTTCATAAGCTTGCGGTATTTATTTGATTTGCTTAATTTTGTTTTTGGCATATTTTTTAGTCAAAAGTGGCAGAAACCAGGTCGATTTGACTGAAAGACATACACTGAACATGTTTAAGAATTTATTATATCAAACCCATATGTTAGACTTTATATACGCTTAATGGTAGGCTAGCGAGCTGCAGTTGCTATTTATCAAACCTCACATTAGCAGTTTAAGGGACACCAGCTTTATTATCAGTAGCAAACATTAGCTAACTCGCTAGCTTGTTTTGTGATCTGCCACACAGTGTGATTCTTTTTGCTTCATCATATAATTTAGCATTATATGATATAATAAAGCATTTTATTCACTCAAGTTTGTATCTGAGCATCATAATTTGGCTGGCTTGTGATTGTTTGAATTCCCTTTCCTGTTAGCTAGGTAACAGTTTGGGATAGGAGCTGTTAGCAATGGCTTCTAGCTAATATAGCTATTTCTATCAGCTCAGTAGTCATGTTCACAACATCTGTACAGGGAACTTTAGAAGGTAGTGCATTTGAAGAAACACAGCAGTACTCAGAATGTTTCTTTAGCTGTTGTCTTACTCATTGTGGTTACTTATTTTGCTGTGGTGCTGGAAATGAGAGAGCTGCACTATTTCTGGAATGGTGTCAGGGTTTCTCAAGTCGGCCCCAGGACAATTTATGTACTGGCCACCAGAGGTCAGCGTCACTAGAATTCTAATCAAAGGCACAGTACTTTTCCACTCCTGCCCACCTGCATCCAATTTTTCCTGCCATTACCTTCCCTTTAAAAAGCGCTTCCCTTCAGTTTTGTGGAGCATTAACCAATGTCACCTTGTGTCTTTGGTGTGCTGCACTCAGGTACTTGTGTTTGTAAAGATCTTCTGACCTTTTCATGCTAGCTTATCTTTTTCAGAGATTTTCACCTGACTCTTGAGCCCTTTTTGGCTTCCTGGCTTGATGTTTTGTTTTTGCTGTGGACTTTTGTCATTTCTGAGGATTTTTAAGGACAATCTCCTCAAAGCTTTGAGTTTGGTTACTTTTGTGGATCTTCTAACCTTTTGTGGTTTTTTTTTAAACTTTTGTTTGTTTTTGGCCTTTTCTGTGTTTTGCGTTTTCTCCTGTTTTTTTCCCTATTAAAACCTGACATATGAATCCCAACCCTATGTCTGAGCTCCCCTAATTACAAAATGTGTTAACATTTGCAGAGAGAGGTGGTCAGGACCAGCAAGCTCAGCTTTGCAATAAGTTGTTGTGGTGTGAATCTACTGTACTAGTGTTGAGTAGACTGAAGTCTATGAATAGCATTTTCATGTAATAGTTTTTTGTCCATGTGGCTCAGTGAGGGTCAGAACAGCAGAGAATATGACAATCTACTTTGAACACTTAGATTGATACCTTAACTGATACAGTGTCAGTGTGACAAAGACCCCTCTTAATGTGTTTCATTACCAGCTGCTCAGAGTACTTCATACTACTGGAATACGTACTTTGGGCATGCACCTCTGAGTCAATAGACAACCTCCTTGTAGCTTTATTTTAGCAGTTTTGGGTTTTCTGAGTGCTGACTGGTTAGCATTGCTGAGAACAGATCAGTTGACCATACTACTACTGAATGATGATTACTAACCTTGTCTCAAAGCAGCTTTACAGAAAATCAGTTTGTTATAACGGAACTGCTACCCGCCCCTTCAGATACTTATAGTTCCCTACTCCAGTGTTCGCTGGTGTTTTAGCAGGCTCCCACCAGGTTTTCCACTGCTCTTAACTGGACGGCACTTGCCTGGGCCGGTTCATACTCCAGCCTCTGTGTCACTCCCTGCTCCGGTTTTGTTTTGTTCAGTTTTGTTCACTTATTGTGCACCCTGAGTGTGGTGGTTGACGAGTGTACGTTACTAAATCTTGGATGGTCTTCAGGGAATCCAGCCACTGTTTTAGAGCATTTGGATACGAGGCTCTGGAGAAAAGGAGATCCTCACCATTAATGTTCCTTCTCCTACAATTTACATCTGTCGCTCATTAGACATGGAGCTGTATTCATCTTCTGCTTCAAGGCTTAACAGTGATGGAACTCTGCACGCACAGTGGCATTGTTGTATGTGCCTGATGCCTCCACATCCAAACAGTCTTTGACTACTGTGTTTGGTGTTCAGACACAGTGTTAGATTTTGAGTCTAAGTTGAGTTCTCAGCGAGCTCTAATGTCTGTGCTACCTCCTGGCTCTCCGGTTTAGTAAGGCTGTAATAGCTGTGCCTGCTTGAGCATGCAGTATATTGCTGTAGCTACAAGACTTAATATTATTACATAAAATAGCATTTGGTTCTTTTTAAGAGCAGAGGCTCTCATCAGTGATGCTTGTCATGTATTGTCCATAACTTCCATAAACTATATGGTAATTACCGTTAAGCAATGGTTAAAATCCTGTAATTTTACACAGCAAAGTGAATTTGGACTTGTTTTTCCTTACTCAGTTTTCCTAATTTTCTAGCTACAGCAGTGCATAGAGCTTTTAAAATAGCCTGGGCAATAACCTAAGCTGAGATCTGGGTAGATGTCTGTGCCCGCTTCTGGCTGTCCATTTTAGTAATAGCTGTAATAACTTTACCTGCTTGAGATTGCACTATATTTTGGTAGCTTTAACTTACTCCATCTTCCGTAGGGGACTAGGCATGGTGTGCAATGCTGTTTAAGTGGGTTTTCTGTCTACCAGAGAGTGAAGTCTTACAGCTAGAAGTTTTCTTTTACCCTAAGAAGTGAGAGAAAACAGGAAGTGAAAGGCAATGGAACAACAGTGATGATGGTGAAATAAATGACAAGGTGGAGGCCAGCTGCAACAGAAGATGGTGAAAGAAATAATGAGCTGCAGTGAAAGCTAAGGTGACAATTTAGATGATCTGACAGGCATATACAGCATTTAACACTGTGGTGTAGAAGGAGATAGTGCTAGAGTACCGTTTCCAGAGACTGTGAAGATCATTTTCAGCAAAGCGTCATTAACCCTTTGAACACTGACCTCCTCAGCGCTTCGGCACTACAACCCTGGCCTCCCCAGCAATTTTCGACAAGTTTCAAAATGCAATAGTTTGTATACAAAATGCATTCAAAATTGTATTCAGTTCCGCAGTTTCATTTTAGGCCTATTGACCTAACGCCAGAACTGCACCTTTGAATGATATGCTTCAAAACAGTTGTCATTCCCAGAGGCAATGCACAGAAACACTTAGCACGATTTACACCAGAACACCATTTTAGCGCACTTTAGCAGGTCCTTGTCCTTCGCTTCAGGATTTGCTCTCCTGGCTTGCTTGTACTTTTCGGCACAAACAACGCATCTGTTGTTCCGAGATGCATCTTCGCAGTGCTGGAGCCAGTGGAGCAGGGCCTGCTGTCAGGTCGAGTTCATGATGGCCTTTTTGTAGGTTTAGTCACTGATGTGGGATGAGTTAAATATGCCCACAGCAGTGCTGCTGGAGTGTTTAAACACTGTGTGAATTCACTGTACACTCTATTAGAAAATCCTACCTGGCTGCTCCACCTTGTAGATGTACAGTCAGAGAAAATAGCTCATCTACTGCTGCGCAGTGCAGTGTTGGTCGTCCTCTGGTCTGTTGTCTGTAGTTACAGGAGCCTGCCCACAGGACGCTGTTGGCTGGATGGCTTGTTTGGTGGATCGATGGATTCATATCAGTGTAAACACACATTAACCATGGCCTTACCACCACATCCATGCTGAGAATGAAACCACTCACCTTTTAAATAGCAAATAGTGACTGTTATGGTGCTGTGGGTGTTCTGACTGACCATGAAAAACCAGGGCAAAAGGGGACTAACAGAGATGGACTGTAGTCTGTAAGTGTAGAACTACAAAGTCTTCCTATATGGTCAGTAGAGCTGATATGATGGATGAAAGTGTAGATGCATGGCAGCTGTACTTAGTAAGGTGGTCAGTCAGTGAAAGTAATGACCCTTCTTTAAAAATGAACATTCACCTAGGTCTGTCTTTGGAAAGGCAGTGTGTGAGTGAGAGAGAGAGTGTAGAGAATGTGTGTGGATGTGTGTGAGAGAGAGAGAGTGTAGAGGATGGGTGTGTGTGTGTGTGAGAGAGAGAGAGTGTAGAGAATGTGTGTGGATGTGTGTGTGAGAGAGAGTGTAGAGGATGGGTGTGTGTGTGTGTGTGTGTGTGAGAGAGAGAGAGAGAGAGTGTAGAGGATGTGTGTGGATGTGTGTGTGAGAGAGAGAGTGTAGAGAATGTGTGTGGATGTGTGTGTGAGAGAGAGAGTGTAGAGGATGTGTGTGAGAGAGAGAGAGTGTAGAGGATGGGTGTGTGTGTGTGTGAGAGAGAGAGTGTAGAGGATGTGTGTGAGAGAGAGAGAGTGTAGAGGATGGGTGTGTGTGTGTGTGTGAGAGAGAGAGTGTAGAGGATGTGTGTGAGAGAGAGAGAGTGTAGAGGATGGGTGTGTGTGTGTGTGAGAGAGAGAGTGTAGAGGATGTGTGTGAGAGAGAGAGAGTGTAGAGGATGGGTGTGTGTGTGTGTGTGAGAGAGAGAGAGTGTAGAGAATGTGTGTGGATGTGTGTGAGGGAGAGAGAGTGTAGAGGATGGGTGTGTGTGTGTGTGTGTGAGAGAGAGAGAGAGTGTAGAGAATGTGTGTGGATGTGTGTGTGAGAGAGAGAGTGTAGAGGATGGGTGTGTGTGTGTGTGTGTGAGAGAGAGAGAGAGTGTAGAGAATGTGTGTGGATGTGTGTGTGAGAGAGAGAGTGTAGAGGATGGGTGTGTGTGTGTGTGTGTGTGAGAGAGAGAGAGAGAGAGAGAGAGAGAGAGAGAGAGAGAGTGTAGAGAATGTGTGTGGATGTGTGTGTGAGAGAGAGTGTAGAGGATGTGTGTGTGTGTGTGTGTGAGAGAGAGAGTGTAGAGAATGTGTGTGGATGTGTGTGTGAGAGAGAGTGTAGAGGATGTGTGTGTGTGTGTGTGTGAGAGAGAGAGTGTAGAGAATGTGTGTGGATGTGTGTGTGAGAGAGAGTGTAGAGGATGTGTGTGTGTGTGTGTGTGTGTGAGAGAGAGAGAGAGAGAGAGAGAGTGTGTAGAGGACGTGTGTGTGTGTGTGGGAGAGAACTCCCGGCACGTCATGTGTTATAGGCCAGGTTGCCCTCTCACCAGATGCCCTCTTAAGCCAATGGGCCCCGGCCGATTCAATGGCAGAGCCAGAGCCAGTCCTCCCCACCAAGTGAATTGTTGTACCAATTAGAAGTTAGAAACAACCATTAGGGAGGCCCAGGGAGCTGAGCACGACCCAGGGGGTGGTCCCCCAGGGCTATTATATGTCCTTGCTTCCACCCGGGATGGTGTAATGCATGCCTCTCCTTTTTGAGGGCACCCTGGGTTCATGAGAACCATCGAGTTCTTGAGAAGATGCTTTTGGTGGCCCAGAATTGTGAAAGAGATTTGTGCTTTTATTGTGGCCTGTCAGGTCTGTGCCAGAAATAAGGCCCCCCACATGTGGCCTGCAGGGGTTCTCCAGCCCTTACCGGTCCCTAGACGCCCCTGGTCGCATATCTCCCTAGACTTTGTTACTGGATTGCTATGCTCGCGTAGCATGACAGTTTTTTTGGACTTGGTGGATTAGTTTTCCAAGGCTTGCAAGTTCATAGCTCTGAACTCCCATTAGCTAAGGAGACAGCAGAGCTACTGATGCACCATGTGGTTCGGGTCCATGGGATGCCTAGGGATCTGGTGTCTGATCGGGGCCCCAGTTCGCTAGCCGATACTGGAAGACCTTCTGCCACTTTATGGGGGCCTCTATGAGCCTCTCATCCGCCTTCCACCCCTAGTCCAATGGGCAGGCAGAGCGGCTGAACCAGGACCTGGCCCATATCTTGTGCTGCTCAGCATCGGAGAACCCATTTCTTCTGGGCATCGTGTCTCCAGTGGGCCAAATATGTGCATAACACTCTGCACCACTCTTCTATTGGCATGTCCCCATTTGAGTGCCAATTTGCTTTTTCCCTACCAATATTTG
The DNA here is from genome assembly GCA_024036415.1 of Prochilodus magdalenae. NCBI lineage: Eukaryota > Metazoa > Chordata > Actinopteri > Characiformes > Prochilodontidae > Prochilodus > Prochilodus magdalenae. The sequence goes on along the minus strand of JAMWET010001471.1, from coordinate 37,980 downwards.
CTGAACAGGAATAGGAGGTGGGTGTACCATCAGCCAAGCACTCTCCCGAAAGGTATGGACCAGAGCATGGGACTCGCTTATGGCTATGTCTGAGGCACTCAAAAGGGTGGCCAATTGCAAGAGATGGCCGCATCCTACATATCGACCAGGACAGGACAGTGCAGCAGGAGGAGGACAGGACCTCCTGCTGCACTTGGAGCACTCCATGATGTGTGGGACCCTTAAAGGTGGAATGACGTGTGGGACCCATTGCCTATTGGTTACGCTTACCCCACTTCATGCGCTTCCACCCAACGTTCCAAGTGTCCTGCCTCAAGCCATTTCTTTGTGGCGTTTCGACCCCTCCTACCAAACCACCACCCCCACGTATTGTGGATGGATCCCCAACCTACACGGTCGGCAGGCTCTTGGACTCTAGACAGGTCCAAGGGAAGGTCAGAGCTCATGAGAGAACTCTTGTAAGGGGGCATGCAGTGCTACCACCAGCAGGGGGTGACACAGGCCCAAAAGCTCCAGGGGCAATCAGTGACGAACAACACTTGGCACTCAACACTCCTTGTCACACCATTTAGAGGGGTGACCCGTATTGTAAAGTCAAGCAGGCCTGTATAGACTTTGTTTAAGAGGAAGCTAGTGAGCTGCAGCTGCTATTTATCAAACCTCACATTAGCAGTTTAAGGGACACCAGCTTCATATCAATAGCATTTAGCTAACTCGCAGCTCTTTTAGTAATCTGCTACACAGTGTGAGACCTTCTGCTTCATTATATAATTTTGAAGCATTTTATTCACTCGAGTCCTAGTTTTTATCTGAGCATTGTGGTTCGGCTAGCTTGTGATGTTTTGATTTGATTTCCCTTGGAATAAGAGCTGCTGTTAGCAATGATTCTACCTAGCATAGCTATATCTATCAGCTTTGTAATCATGTTCATAACATCTGTACAGGAACATTTAAAGGTTGTGACTTTGAAGAAACACAGCAGTACTCAGAATGTTCAGTTGCTATCTTTCTCATTGTGGTTACTTATTTTGCTGTGGTGCTGGTAAAACCCAGTATAAACAATACTACTATTTCTAAACTGAAAGGTGTCATAACACGCAGTGCAAGTGCGGATTAACTGGAAATTCTGTTATTGGTTGGTGATAGTGTTACTGATTGGCCAAGTCAAGTTTTTTTTCCTTTCTTAATATAACGTGTATACATTGCAAAGAAGCAATGTGAATATCAGGGGACTAAGCACACAGCCCTGAATTTGCACCTGTGTTCAGTATGGTGTTGTGTGACTTGTTCCTGTCTGTTCAGACAGGCTGAAGTCTCCCAGAAGTCCAGTTACAGAGAGAGGTGGTCAGGACCAGCAAGCTCCGCTTTCCAATAAGTAGTTATGGTGTGAGTCTATTTGCATTGAATAGACTTCTAGATGTTTCATTACCAGCTGCTCAGAGTACTTCATAATACTGAAATAAGTAGCTTTAGGCCAGTGGTCACTGAGGCATGACACAGTAGTGTTTTTGGCACAGGGATGAAAGTAGTTTTTTGAAGCACTCCAGGACACCTGTCTGGCTTAGAAAAATGTTGATGATGACTGAAATACGATGTCCTGAGCCAGGTATGTTGTTAGGACCAGTACCCTTCTAAGGGTTAACTCTGGAATCCTAACTTCTGTGGTGCATAGACAGAAGTATGTGGTCAGCAGAGGAAGGGGTTGTCTTCCTCTCTGGCTGGTTGTGTGCTTCGTACCTCGCCCCTAAAATAATTGGAATGACTGGGAGCCACACTTTCTCTGATAGTCTGGAACGGGTTGGCTCTTGCTGTAAGTTGCCTTTTCATTGCTTGTAGGTAGCATTTCAGGTTTACAATGTCACACACACATCTGCAGTCATCCACATCTACTGGTTAGCACATGTGGTAATAGTTTTGAACCACAGGTTTGGTCACACCATCTGAACACGTGTTAATGTTGCCAGTAACTGATGCTGTGTATTCTTCCAAGTCTGCTGAGTCATTAAGCAACCTCCTTGTAGCTTTATTTTAGCAGTGTCTGGTTTACTAAGTGCTGACCTCCATGGATAGGTCACACCACTAATCACCCCATACCCCCACCTCCTCCCATGACTCCAGTGCTTACTAGCATTTTAGCAGGCTCCCACCAGCTTTCCAATGAAAACAGGCCTGATTTCCTTCCTACCCGGCTGGGGATTGGCCTGGGTCACGGCCATATGGCAAAGCAAGAAAACTGCTTGTTTGACCATAATGGAGTTTATGGCCACCTGAGAAGAACATTTGATGGTCCAGTGCGGGACTGTGGAGCAGACATGGCTCAGTTGAACATTCGTCAGGGTTCTCTCTTTGTTGCCAATTACATCATCAACTTCTGCAACAAATACTCAACAGGATTTTATTAACATACTGTCAAGTTACTACTTATTTTGTTAAATCCTCAATGACTTTTCATTATGTAACACTTTGTTACTTGAAGTCATACAAATAATAATAATAATAATAATAATAATAATTACACGAAAAGTTGCATTAAACAATTTATTGATCAATAAAGATCCGTCTGTCCAAAATAGCAGCAATAAAAATGTACTTATATTGCATAGAGGGGCACTTCATGAATCACAAAACAATCACTGCAGCTCCTTTCATCATGACAAACCCACCTTCCATGTGTCCCAACTGAAGCCCTATGTGAGGGCCTGCAGACCGCCCAACTCGTATGATTGTGGGATTACTTGCCTACCCTGTAAACAGGATTCTGGACTCATGTAGTCCTTGGTCACATGACATAGCAGTTTGTTCAAACACTAAATGGAAATACAGACCTTACACATTATAGTGCTCAGTAGGGCTGCACGATTTGGGCAAAATATCTAATTGCGATTTTTCCACAGAATATTGCGATTGCGATTTAAATTGTGATTAATGCAGTTGGCAGTTTTATTTTTAAAACTCAACACCTTTAAAGAACAACAAAATAAATTACAGAAATTCACAAAAAAGTGTAACTGCAACATCAGAGCCGACTTCTTCTTCCAGCTGGCAGAGAAATGGCCAACCAGCTTCTTACAAACACCAACTGCTCGGTCAACTCTGTCATCTTTAAGTTCCTTTTTTTGAAAAATAGTAAAGGGGGAAAAATTAATTGAAAAATACTAAAATGTAATTCATAATAAAAGCAAACAAAAAGTGTCATCTGTCTTGATTACTGTTATTCATGGGAATGAAAATAATTATATATATATATATATATATATATATATATATATATATATATATATATATATATATATATATATATATATCTTCAAATCACATTTATCAAAGTGTCACAGCTTTTATTTATTATTGGACAAAACTAAATGATAAAACACATATTAAGACATTTTTTCAGAGTAAACTAACATGCTTTTTGTCTTCACGGCATAATCAAGACTGCATAGATTGTTATTTTAGAGAGAGAGAGAGAGAGAGAGAGAGAGAGAGAGAGAGAGAGAGAGAGAGAGATCTTTAGTTAATGTGACGCTTACCGATCGCAAGATGGAGTCTGTGGCCAAAACACTGTAGCCTGGTCCACTGGTTTATTTCGGCTGCCTGTATCATGTTAGATGCGTTACCTGTGGTTATGCACACTTGCCCCTCGTCATTTAAACCCCAGTTGGCCAACGCGTCTTTTAATCCGCGATGTTCTTTCCCGTATGGTCAAAAGGAAAGTACGAAGTCTGTAGACAACGGCTCTTTAATTCAAAATGTTCATTTATGAAGTGAACAGTGAGGCTTTGGTAAGGTTCAGCGGTTCGGCTCGACCACATATCTGTCGTTGTCGCGTAATACTCCACACTTCTCAGCTCCGTTTCAACTTTGTTCCTACATGTAGTGTACAGTTCTGGAATGGCGACTTCCCTGGTCCTACTTGCAGGCTATTGGCTCATTCAAATCGCAGTTCTTGCGATTGGAAAATCGCGTCCATTCAAATCGCAATTTCGATTAAAAAACGATTAATCGTTCAGCCCTAGTGCTCAGTACAGTTCTTCCAAAACTAAATCTGTGAGGATTCCATGAAGCTGATTGCCTTTGTGAGCTTACAAGCTTACAAAAATTCTCAGATTTTGTTTTGCCTGTCATGCACATTTCACTACTGGCCTATATTTTCAAAGTATGTTAATTTAAGGTAAATGTTCAAGGTGTGTATAGGGCAGGACCTGATCATTTGTTTGTTGGATATGTATTTGGTTTTAATTTTGAGATTAGTGGTATCTTAGATACCAAACAAGCTGTCTTTGTCAGTTTCTGGAAAGGGCTGGTTTGGGTTTAGCCATTGGGTATTTAGCTATTTGCTAGCTAGCTAACATTAGAACCCACTGCCACCAAACTGTGTTTTTTTTCATCAGTGTAAGGGCTGTAACTAACCTTATCAACTGCAGACATCTCATATTCTCTTTCCCATCACAAGGAAAGTGGTAGAGTGATAACTGAGTAGTTTTTTATCCATTCGAGTAACCAAGGTCTCAGTCATTGTAGTACAGCCTAGGACCCAGATGTGAAGGATTTATATTAAATGGCTGTAATTCAAACAGAGAAAAAGGGTTAGTTAACAGTAACAAGCAGGGCAGTCTGTGGCAGCAGTACAATACAGCCTAGTAGGCCTAGGCTCAACCACATTTACCACTGATTCACTCAAAATTATGCTCAAATTTAGTTTCAGTATTAAAGATAAATGAAACAAAAACAGAAATGAAATGCACAACATGTTTGAAATTCCATTTCTCTCAGTGACCCTATTTATAACTAACGTAATAGTGGCCTCAGTGTACACTTTTATTACAGAGCGTAATGCTGTTTTACCTGGACCTGTGTATGTGCTTCTGGTTCCAGGTAACTAAAAGAGATACTGGTAGTACTGGTTGTACTAAAGGGAGTTGTTTGTTCTCTGTGGCTGTTTGAATGTGCTACTGCTGACAGAACAGTGCCTCCACCTGGTTGTCTTTGCAAAATACCTTTCTATATGATTGCATTTTTGACTACTTCTAAAACTAGAATTTGGGCACTTATATATGTGTGAGTATGAAGGCCTCAGCGTTTTTTGTGTTAGTAAAGTCATTAACAAAGCATCAAAACTGCTACATAAAAAACGTTATTGAAATAGAGTTAACTATTATGTTGATCATATTTAAAAGTCATAGCCTCGTTGGCCCCATCCTTCTTTATGAACGATCCCTATCTTCAGGATGGCGGCATTTATGTTGCTCAGCTAACTATCCAGCCCGAATGGTCATCCAGGTCTAATCAGTGTAATCAGTCTGATCTGCCAGCTCTTACCATTTAGCCAAATTAATCAACCAGCTCTAACCAGCTTTCCGACTCTCTCTGAATACATTTGTCATATTCTATATAATAATTCTTTAATTCACTCAGACATGGACATGCTTTAATATAACCATTATGCTACTTGGAAGACCAACATTCAAACAATCAGCAAACAGTGATCTTAATATGAAACCAGTAACATACTATTTTTCGTTTTGACCGTTGATTGTCTGCCAAACAATCTAAATGAGCTAAGCTGTTTAGTATCATAACCTCTGCATCTAACCTTACACAGACATTGCCGACAGACATAATTTCCCAGAACCCCTCGGATTCCCATGTGACGTCCTTGTGCTGTTTTTTCTTCGTGGTTGTTGTTGCCGGCCCCTGTCTTACTGCCTGTCTGACCTTGCCTTGCTCTCTTCTAAGTAAACTTTTTAGCCCTTTCGCGCTTGTCTTGATTTGCCCAATGCTGACACTCAGGGCTGCCTTGCAGGTTTTGATGACTGTTACTGCCTTCATCTTCCCACCTTACTCCACTTCACTGGTATAGTGCATTCCAAGCCTGTCATGCAATAAATTATTACCTAATACTCTACCTGAGCTGGGTGTAAGAAAATGGCAGTAAGCTAGATAATAAGACTGACAGTTCAAGTGAAAGGTGTTTAAAAATTATTCTGAGGAAGAACTGAATGCCACATATAAAAAAAAAAAGAAAAAAACAAGAAAGGTCAGTATGTTAGTCTTTTCAATGTTTGTACCAGTATCCAAATGTGAAGTTGGCCTTATCCCCCGTCCTGTTCAGCTGATCTTTGGAAACATTGACCTTGTAGTTCTTTGATGGTCTTCATCACAAAGTAAGACACAGCTTTAGATCTCCTGTCATCCAGGACCTTAAGACTGGCTGTTTGTGAGTGGTGTATAAAATATCTGCTGTTTCAAAATCAGACACTTTATGAAAAGCATTATAACCAGAAACAAAATCAATGTGGCGTACAGTAAAGTAAAGATGGCTTCATAGATAAGCTAGTCTGAAGTGTTTTTGCTACTGATAAATCCTCATGTAGTAAAAACAACTTCTTAAACTGGTTGGCACTTTCCTGAAATGTCAGTAGTGTAGATATCATGGGTGGGCTAATTTGCTCACTCCAAAAGGGGGCACTCTTATCACATAAAATAGCATTTGGTTTTAGATACAGCAGTGGGAAGAGCTTTTGAAATAGTGTGGGCTATAACGTAATCTCGGGGATATACCTAATATCTCTGTGAGTTCTAATGGCTGTGCTAGCTTCTGGCTCTGTATTTTAGTAATAGCTGTAATGGTTTTGCGTACTTGAGCTATGTATTGTGGCCCTCTTAGGCTATTCAATACTAAACAGTACACCTTAACAGAATTACTCAGCACAAAGTCCAAGCTCTTTCTTAAAATTACTCAAACCTTTGCTTTGCTAATGGCTTGGTCAAGATATCTCCCTTCATGTCATCTGGAGGACTGTACTGCAGTTGAATTTGTCCATCCTGCACACTTTCATGAATGTAGTGGTAACGAATGTCTATGTGCCTTTTAAAATTCTTTTCACAGCAATCAGATGTACAGTATTTGGATCTACATTGGACTTTGACACAACACTCACTGCTTGTGTAATGTCTGGTCTTGTGGCCATTGCAGTGTACAGCAGACTACCTACAATGGACTGATAGGTACTTGGGTTCACTGGCTTACTGACACCATCATTTCTCTTTAACTTTATGTTTGTGTCAGCTGGGATTGTAACTGGATTGGCTTTATCTATTTCATATTTCTGAAGAATGACTTTAATGTAATGCTTCTGCTTTCTAGGCAGCTTCCCCTTCACACGCTTCACAATTTGGTAGTGTGTCCCAGTTATTGATGCCATTAACTAGCTGCTAATGATGACAGACGAGCTTCCCTTGACATCCAGCTGATACAGTCCATCATATCTTTCAAGTCAAGCCAAGTCAAGTAGTTTTTATTGTCATTGTAAATGATATGCAGTGATGTACAGTACACAGTAAAACAAAACAATGTTCCTCCAGGACCAAGGTGCTACATAGAACAATAAATACAATAATACACAAGACAATTTACCATGTACAAAACAGCAAACTGTAAATACAGGGAGGGGACAGTGCAGATAGCCAACTAGTAGTGGAAGCAGTAAAGTGCAGTTATGTCCATTTTTTATAGATGAACATTGTTTTTAGCAGCAGTTATGTCCATATGTTGGTATAAATGTAAACATTGTACTCCTTAAGTTTATGTGTACATCTATGGCATTTAGCTGACGCTCTTATCCAGAGTGACTTACAAGGTTAATCATATTACGGGTAGGCCAATGTAGTGTTAGGAGTCTTGCCCAAGGACTCTTATTGGTGTAGCACAGCATAGTCACCCAGACCGGGAATCAAACCCCAAACTCTCACATGGTGTGGTAGCTTCCTGGTGAGTAGTGGTGTTATCCGTTGTGCCACACCAACCACCATGTGTAGAAAGATTTTACGTTTAGTCCAGTCACTGAAATGTGTGCAATTATTTAGACCAGACTCTGGTTGTTAAGGAGTCTGATGGCTTGGGAAAAGAAGCTGTTGCTGGATGTGAGGGCCCGGATGCTTCTGTACCTTTTTGCAGACGGTAGGAGGGTAAGGAGTGTGTGTGAGGGGTGTGTGTGGACATCCACAATGCTGTTTGCTTTGCGGATGCAGCGTGTAGTGTAAATGTCTGTGTTTCCATTACTTGAAGATCTACATTTTCACTACGGATGTAGCACCAAGACTTTTTGACCTGCACTGCATTTTCTGCCAGCAGCTCCTTCTGAGAAGAAATTCTCTGATAGCTTGGAAAAATACAGCTCATCATACGTGATGACATCTTTGACATCACTGACTTTGAAAATGAAATAATTTTCAGCTTGATGTTACCAAGTCCTTGGGCATCAACCACTTTGTCGTCACCCAGTTTCACTGACTGTGGTTTGGAGAATTCCTGGTAGTCTTGAATAATTTCTTTACAACAGGTCAGTTGATCAGCTGCTAGACCTGCTGCAGCATCTCATTCAGATTAACCTCTTTAGCGACAAAGCCACTCTCAAATGAGTCTTCAGCATCCTTGCATGTCATGCTTTTAGCCTTGTGGGTTTTATTTTTGATTTTCATGCTTGGACAATTACGCTTTAAATGTCCTTCTTTTCCCCACACTTATAGCATTTCCATTTAGATCTGTCAGCTCCTACTGATTGACATATCAGATGCACCACCCAATGCAGCCATTATTGTTAGCATGGACTCGCTTTTGGTCTTCATTTATTAACGCTTGCTGCACAAACTGCAGTATCAAATTGTCCATATTTTGTCTTTTGACAATTATTGCATAACTTGGTGGCAGGCTACCTAGCAGTGTTACAATCTGGTCTTCATCTTCAATTGCAGCATCTATAACTCCTAGCTTGTCAGTAAGCTCCTTCATTCATTTTAAATGTTTCTCCTTCCTTCCTTGGTGTATCTCTCTCTAGATGTCCTTTTAGTGTGTCCCACACTTCTTTAGGAGCCTGATATCTCGTAATCAGGTACAGCTGTCGTGTACTTACATTCAGCACACAGAACACAGAAAATGCCTTTTTTTTCATGATTTCAGCCCATACCTGTGCATTAGCATCTGCTGCTAAGTTGTCTGTTTCTATTACCATGTCCCACAGTCCTTTAGCTTTAGTAGATGCTCCATTTGAAATTTTCATGTTGCCCAGTTCTCTGGCCCACACAGTTTTAAAATAAACAGCCACTGTAAATCATACAACAATGTTTATCATACTAATTACATGTAAACAGTTTTAGGCTACATTACTGGGCCCAAAAGCTTTTAATGTTTCACATGTTTATTCAGAGTGACACTGAAACAGGGAGACACTAGGTGGCAGCACTTGACACTCCTGACCTCCATTGTCAAATGACTGTATTACAACACCTCCGTGTTTCATATGGGACGTTTTGGGCATGGGGTGCACACTCCGGTCCCCTCCTTAAAAGTGGCCTTTGTTGTTGTTTGTGTTGTAGTTTGTGAGTGTCAGATGTGTTGTGTGTTTGTGCTGGTCTGTGGGTGTAGTTCAAGTGGGTTTTCTGTGTACCAGAGAGTGAAGTTGTACAGCTAGAAGTTTCCTTTCACACTAAGGCGTAGGATGAAAACAGCAAGTGGAAGTCAAGGGACGGTAGTGATGATAAAGAAAGAGATGGCAAGGTGGTAGCCAGTCGCAAAGAAAGAGATGGTGAAAGAGATAATGGTGAAAGCAAACGTGGTTAAAGCAGATGGTCAGGCAGGCATATACAATGTTTAACAGTGTTGTGCAGATGGAGCTAGAGTGCTATTTCCAGAGACTGTGGTGATCATTCTCAGCAAAGAGACACCAACGCGAGTGAGTAGTACTCAGTGGAAGAGTCCAAATGCAGGGAGACTATAGCAGTGTATAGCAGTGATATAAACAGCAGGCAGCTCCCCACACTCATAGGCACTGACTTGTCAATATTCCTGCTATGACCAGGAATGTTCTCACACACTCAGAGAGGCACACCAGATGGCTGTTAGGTGCCTGCTGTTCAACTCAGGTCGTTTGTCACGTCCCGTTTGTCGCTTCCGGTTCCGTTGAGAGAACGCTGTGCGCACCTAAGCTGCCGCTTGTCGCTGACCGCTTTTTTTTTTTCCCCTTTCTTTCTTTTTCCCTTTCTTTTTTCTTCCGCTCACTTTTACTCTAATTTTGCCACCGTCCCCTTTAAATACGTTATTTGCTGGACCTGGCTGGTTTCTGGTTTTTTTTGTATTTTTACCTTTTGGCTGCTTTTTCGGTGGATTGCCTACTGTCTACCTACCGTTTGTGGGAATACCGCTCGCTACTGCGCTTCTTCGGATTGTCAAGTGTCTGTTTGCCGGCTTCCTCCTACTGGGTGTCTACTGCTACACGCTGCTGCGAGTCCTCTCCCTATTCCCATACCGCTAGCGGCTACAATCGGTGGTGAGTGATTTAACTCATACACTCGGCTGCTCGCCATCAGTCTCTCGTTCCGCTGCGCAAGCTTACCTGGCCTGCTAGTGTACGTTCATACACTCGGCTGCTTGCTACTCTCGGTTTCTCGTTCTGCTGCGCTCGCTGAGTTGGCTGACTGGCGACGGGTTTTGGTGTTTGGCTAACGCAGCGAAGCCTTGCATTAGCACCGGTGGCTGGGTGTTCGGCTGCAGATCATGTGTCCCGGACTACTGTTTACCATCTGCCTTTTTGCCTTCTATGGCGTCGGCTCAGCGGTCAGTGGTCCGACTGATCATAGTCCAGGACTCAATATTGCCTATACTCCTGATGAACTTCTTTCTCTCCGGTCTCACTACCGACTTGACTCCTCAGTTTACAACTACTGCCGTTCAGTTGGCCTTGTTCGTCGCCCCCACTACGTCCACCGTGGTTTAAGAGCTAGACCAATGTTACACCAGACGTCGGAAGCTAGCATCCCCACTGTTTGGACTAATGGTCGCGGATTTTGGAAGCACCTTTCCAAGTTCAACCGCGGAGTTAATGTTGGTGTTTTGCGCGCAGTCCCACGAGCTCCTGACCTGCCGCAGTCCTCTGCCGCACCCCGCCTCCTTAATCTAGGACTGTTTAACTGTCGTTCTCTTAACGAGAAAGCTATGCTGCTTAATGACCTCATCGGACAGCACCATCTGGACCTGCTCTTTCTAACTGAAACCTAGCAAGTACCAGGTGAATTTCTGCTTCTGAATGAGGCAGCCCCACCTGGTTTTAGCTACTTCTGTGCTCCCAGGCTAACAGGAAGGGGTGGTGGGCTAGCTGTCATTTTTCGTGAATGTGTGAAAATAAGCTTATGTACATTATATGAGGTGTCCACATTTGAATATATGACTCTGAAGGTGATTGGATCCACAACAGTAATACTGTTGTTGATTTACAGACCACCGAAACTTTCTATCACTGACTTCCTGTCAGAATTTAGCGGGTTGCTCACCATTGCTAGTTCCATGTCCCCATCTGTGGTTGTACTTGGTGACTTCAACATTCATTTGGACGCTGTCTCTTCTGTATCTGCTGACTTCTTGTCATTGCTAAACTGTTTTAGTTTATACCAACATGGTGATTTTCCTACTCATAAGCGTGGGCATAGTCTCGATCTGATCTGCTCTACTGGTTGTACTCTAAATGGAGTTTCAGGCGTTTATGTTGGTGTTTCTGATCACATGTTTATTACTGCTGACCTCTGTATCCCCAATTCCAAGTCTCACTCTTCAACTTTGGTCTCGTAATTTCACTGCTGTAGAACCTGTGTCCTTCTCCACCCTTCTCAAGTCCTCCTCTCTTTCTCTTATCTGTGAGTGTTCTTCTACGGATGAGGCTGTCTCTCTTTATAATGAGTCTATCTCTTCTGTTCTTGACACCCTAGCTCCTCTGAAGACCAGAACTGTCCCCTCCACCCACTCCTCTCCCTGGTTTACTTCTGAGCTTCGGACTTTAAAAACCAGTGGCAGACGCCTTGAGCGCCTCTATAAAAAGACTGGCCTACAGGTACATTCCCAAGCCTACTCAGATCACATGCTCAAATATAAAGCTGAACTAAAGGCAGCTCGCTCTGCCTACTACTCACAATTGATCAATGGATCTGGCCATGATCCCAAACGACTTTTTTCTACAGTCAGTAAATTACTCCAGCCTCCCAGTCCTGTACTTTCACCCTCCACTGAAACATGTACTGCTTTTCTAGATTTTTTCCAGGATAAAATTATTTCTATCAATAAGGGATTTCCTGATTCTGTCCCCTCTGATTACTCCACCTCTCTCTCTAGCTCATGTACCAGGTTCCTATCTCGCTTCTCTCCCGTTGAACCTGAAGATATCTCAAATATTATATCTAAATCTAAGGCTTCATCTTGTCTACTTGATCCTGCTCCGACCTCACTCCTGAAGCTTTGTCTTTCCGACATCTCTACTCCTATCGCCCATCTCATTAATCTGTCTCTTACTACTGGTCATGTCCCCTGTGGCCTGTAAACGGCTGCTGTTACTCCCATTATTAAAAAGCCAGGCCTTGATAGCTCAGCTCTGGAAAACTTCAGGCCTATCTCGAATCTACCATTTGTTTCTAAGATACTTGAGAGGGTTGTTGCTTCACAGCTTCAAGATTTTCTTAACACCAGTAATCTCTTTGAGACTTTTCAGTCAGGTTTTCGCTGTCATCACAGTACTGAGACTGCTCTAGTCCTTGTGGTAAATGATCTACTCCTGTCATCAGACTCCGGTTCTGCTTCTATCTTACTCCTGCTTGATCTTACTGCAGCTTTCGATACGGTCAATCATAATACACTGATCTCACGACTCTCTTCTGTCGGTCTCTCCTCTGTAGTACTGTCCTGGTTTATATCATACTTAACAGATAGATCTCAGTTTGTGACCTTAGGGAAGCACAGATCGAACACTGCTCTGGTTACTCAGGGAGTCCCTCCGGGTTCTGTCCTTGGTCCCCTGCTGTTTATCATCTATATTTTACCCCTGGGTAATATTATCCGTTCTCATGGCCTCAATTTTCATTGTTATGCCGATGATATTCAGATTTACCTCAGCCTCAAACCCACTGACTCTTCTCCACCTTCCTCACTGCTGCACTGCATTCAGGAGTTAACAAACTGGTTGAATGCTAACTTTCTGAAGCTTAATAGTAAAAAAACTGAGTTTATAATTATTGGCACTAAGACAGCTGTCTCTGCGTACTCCGACTGTGTGCTTGTCGTTAATGACACACCAGTCACCCCATCCACTACTGTGCGGAACCTTGGTGTTCTGTTTGACCCCGGCCTCAGTTTTGTTTCCCATATCAAATCTCTGACAAAGTCTGCATTTTTTTTATCTTCGTAATATTGCTAGGCTCCGCCCACTGCTTACTTTGAAAGATGCTGAGACTCTGGTTCATGCATTTATTTCATCTAGGCTAGATTACTGCAATGCTCTGTTCCATGGTCTACCCTCCAAAACCTTTCACCCTCTACAGTATATTCAAAACTCCGCAGCCAGAGTCTTAGTCCGCACCAAGAAATCCGCACACATCACCCCCATCCTTCTTCAGCTACACTGGCTACCAGTTACAGAGCGCATCCATTATAAGATCCTTCTCCTGACCTTTAAAGCCCTACACGGCCTAGCACCCACCTATCTGTCAGCCCTCCTTCATCCTTACGTTCCATCACGTCAGCTAAGGTCCTCAGACTCTGGTCTCTTAGCTGTTCCTAGGTTCAGGCTCTCCTCTATGGGTGGCAGGTCATTTAGTGTTGCTGCCCCCACACTCTGGAACTCCCTACCCTCATCCATACGCACTTCACCCTCTCTTTCCGTCTTCAAAACTCACTTAAAAACTTACCTTTTCTCTAAACATTTTCATTCTTCATGATCTTTTTTTTTTTTTTGGTTTATTTTTGTAAAGCGTCCTTGGGTTTGTGAAAGGCGCTATATAAGTGTAACCTATTATTATTATTATTATTATTAGACACTCCTACCTGGCTGCTCCACCTTGTAGATGTACAGTCAGAGACAATAGCTCATCTACTGCTGCTTAATAGTCAGTGCTATATAGATATCAGTGGACTGATAAGATGGATGAAAGTTGCATGGCAGCTGTACTTAGTGAGGTGGTCAGTCAGTGAATGTTATGACCCTTCTTTGAAAATGAACATTCACTCAAGTCTGTCTTTGGGAATGCTTTAATGAAACAAGAGGCAGCAAGGCAGTAAAACGTTCAGCAAGCAATGTTCAAAATATGAAACCAAGTAATATCTTTTTCTTGTTTCATTTTAATTAGACTGTTTTATCAGCAAAACAAGGCAAAAGAGCTGTTTAGTATCGCAAACGCTACATAAGATATTACTAATCATAACCCTTGACATAGAGGTCATCAGAGTTATTCTGTGCCATCTGGAGCTTCCACATATCCTTAGCCAGAATTCCGTTTCTGGATTGGAATAGTTCGGCCGGCCGAGGGGTCATCGGAGAAGGGCTGTAATCCGCACATGTAGGACCCTCCAGACTAGGAGCACATGTTACAATGTAGGAGAAAAAGAAAGTGCCATACTGAAAGGTGCACGTGTCAGTCACTTGTCCACTTCTTAGGTCAAAGGAGCACTCTCCGAGAAGCTCACGGTTCCAGAAAATGTCGTCATCATAAACTTTGAAAGTGAGTTTTTTGTTGATGGACAGCTTGACAGGACCAAACTCAAATGATTCTCTCCAGCAGGGATTGTTATTATTTGCAATTACTTCAGTGCGTCTGACCATGTCACCATATGTGACCTTTACAGAGCCATCTGTTTCAGTCCAGATGTCTCCATATAAACCAATGGCTCGGAGGTTGAAAACCTTCAGTGTGGCTAGACTGTTTGCAACAGGACAGCAGTTGGACAGTATATTCTGACTTCTCTCACAAACACAGGCACAGCGATCTCTTGGATTAGTCTTATGCCCTATCTTACACGACTTGGAGCAAACTTTTTTTAAGGCATTTTGAAGGATATAATTTTCGACTTCCTTCTTTAGTCCCTCTCTGGCGGGGTGCTTATTGTCCAGAAGGGTGTGTAGGGGTTTAAGAGTGTATGTCACTACAGCTGGGATGGTCTTCAGGGACTCCAGCCACTGTTTTAGAGCATCTGCATGCGAGGTTCTGGAGAAAAGGAGATCCTCACCATTGATGTTCCCTCCTACAATCTCCATCTGTCGGTCTTTAAACATTGAGCTGAATTTTTCATTGGTATTCATCTTCTTCTTTAGAGCTTGACAGTATTTTAATTCTGCACGCATAGTGGCATCGTTGGATGTGTCTGATGCCTCCACATCCAAGCAGTCTTTTACTGCTGTGTCTGTGAGGCCACTCAGTGCTGCCTTGCAGGTTCTGATGGCTGTTACTGCCTTCATCTTCCCACCTAACTTTACTCCAGTGGTATAGTGCGTGCCAAACCTGTCGATTATGCTTTGATAGGCGGGTGGATCATATTCTGAGGGAAGAGACTGCAAAGCTCGAAGAAACTCATGGTGCAGTGGAGGTGAAGACACTATCTTGTAGCTGTGAATGAATTTTTAAGACATTCATATTTATTATCTGTACACAGTAAAACCTATGCAGTGTTTTATTATTTATCTGTTACACCTTTTAAAATTATTCACAGCAGATTAACTCACCTGTAATAGCTGCATTCGACAACATGCTTGGTGAAACTAAATCTGTCCTCCTTTGACTTCTTCATTCCAAATTGTGCTTCACGGGACTGAGTACCTCCTACTGAAACTGAAGCTGTAGCTATCAAATCAAGACCAATTTTCCAGTTGTTGGAGATTGACGAAGTAGAGCCGTTTACAAGAGCTTCACTCGAGTCGTATATCTTGCTGGAAACCTTCGTTGAACACGGTGGGAGGGTCCCCCAAAATACCACAGCAGCAGGTATCTTCTGCTTTGCCTTGTTCAGGTAGGAGTTTGCGTACATTTTGCAGCTGCCGTTTCCAATATCCCAGTTTTCCATGTCAATGACATACGACCCTTTTCGCTCCATCTTCACAACATCAAAGCCCTCTCCACCAAGGTTGTAGCCAGGAATAAAGTGAGCATTCTTGCAGTCATCGGTGCTACTAAGTTCCAGTTGTTGTTCAGTGTTCACCAATGAAAGAAGACAAAACCACATCCACCAGGTAACAAGGCAACAGCACCTCCACCCCATTCCTTAAGAAAGTAGAAAATAGTAAGAAAATTATTTTGCCATCATTATGTTTTAGTAACTAAAAGGAAAATGATTAAAAAACAAACTTGTTGTAAACAATGGTACCGTGACATGATCCATAAAATATTAAAGCATTAATATCAGATTTACAAATGTAGTCATTTCAGTGAGTTCCATCACAACTTACTTGTGTTGTATCTACCTCTGAGAACTCCTAGAGGAGAATCTTGTTGAACCTCTAGTCACACGTTAAATACTAGTGAAAGAGGGTGGGACTACTCTCTGGTCTTTATTTAGATATCAGAGGTAAGGTACAAAGCCTTGTTTTTTCATTTAAGCCAACTGAAATGTATGTTACAAAAAAAGTAATTCATAAATAAATAAAAACTACAAAAAAGTATTCCCTTTAGTATGAGTTTAGTATTGCATTTGTGACAAAATGATAGTACACTAGTCCTTTCCCTTACTTTTTGAGTAGTGATGAAAGTTGGCTTTCCTTTATGTAACTTTCAGTGGGTAAATGTATCCCAGTAGAAAGAATGGTAAATGGCTGTTGACATTAGACAATAGCAAAAAAAAACAAACAAAAAAACACCACTCATTCCTGTCCGAATGAACGAATGTGCCCTGTTACTAATTGACTGGCATAGTGTTGTGTTTCTTGGTCCGGGGTACACTAAGAACAAACACCAGACTTTTTTCCAGTGTGAAAATTGACTAGAGAACTAGCAAACCATCAGAAAACATTTGCTAAACATTTTACAAAATGAATGGTATTTATCACCTTGAAGTACATTTTTGAAAGCTTCATATATCTGTGTTTCAGTCAGAGATTAAACACTAAATGTGCCATATTTGTTAATGCTGCTAAATAGAGTTAAGAAAGTGACCGGACTTTCCTATGTTCTGACAGAGTGACTTCATAAGCTTGCGATATTTATTGATTTGCTTATTTTTGTTTTTGCCATATTTTTTTAGTCAAAAATGGCAGGAAAAAAATGTTAGACTTCATATACGCTTAATGGTAGGCTAGCGAGCTGCAGTTGCTATTTATCAAACCTCACATTAGCAGTTTAAGGGACGCCAGCTTTCTTATCAGTAGCAAACATTAGCTAACTCGCTAGCTTGTTTTGTGATCTGCCACACAGTGTGATTCTTATTGCTTCATCATATAATTTTAAGACATTTTAAGTCCTAGTTTGTATCTGAGCATCATAGTTTGGCTGGCTTGTGATTGTTTGAATTCCCTTTCCTGTTAGCTAGGTAACAGTTTGGGATAGGAGCGGCTGTTAGCAATGGCTTCTAGCTAATATAGCTATTTCTATCAGCTCAGTAGTCATGTTCACAACATCTGTACAGGGAACTTTAGAAGGTAGTGCATTTGAAGAAACACAGCAGTACTCAGAATGTTTCTTTAGCTGTTGTCTTACTCATTGTGGTTACTTATTTTGCTGTGGTGCTGGTAAAAACCCAGTATAAACAAAACTTCTGGAAATGAGAGAGCTGCACTATTTCTGGAATGGTGTCAGGGTTTCTCAGAGAAGTCGGCCCCAGGACAATTTATGTACTGGCCACCAGAGGTCAGCGTCACTAGAATTCTAATCAGAGGCACAGTACTTTTCCACTCCTGCCCACCTGCATCCAATTTTTCCTGCCATTACCTTCCCTTTGAAAAGCGCTTCCCTTCAGTTTTGTGGAGCATTAACCAATGTCACCTTGTGTCTTTGGTGCGCTGCACTCAGGTACTTGTGTTTGTAAAGATCTTCTGACCTTTTCATGCTAGCTTATCTTTTTCAGAGATTTTCACCTGACTCTTGAGCCCTTTTTGGCTTCCTGGCTTGATGTTTTGTTTCTGCTGTGGACTTTTGTTAATTCTGAGGATTTTTAAGGACAATCTCCTCAAAGCTTTGAGTTTGGTTACTTTTGTGGATCTTCTAACCTTTGTGTTTTTTTTACTTTTGTTTGTTTTTGACCTTTTCTGTGTTTTGCGTTTTCTACTGTTTTTTTCCCTATTAAAACCTGACATATGAATCCCAACCCTATGTCTGAGCTCCCCTCATTACAAAATGTGTTATAACACGGAGTGCAAGTGCTGATTGACTGGATATACTGTTATTGGTTGGTGATAGTGTTACTGATCGGCCAAGACAAGTTTTTTTTTTCCTTTCTTAATTTAACTTATACATTGCGATGAAGCAATGTGAATATCAGGGGACTAAACACACAGTCCTGAATTTGCACCTGTGTTCAATATGGTGTTGTGTGACCAGTTCCTGTCTGTTCAGACAGGCTAAAGTCTCCCAGTTAGAAGTCCAGTTGCAGAGAGAGGTGGTCAGGACCAGCAAGCTCAGCTTTGCAATAAGTTGTGGTGTGAATGTACTGTACTAGTGAGTAGACTGAAGTCTATGAATAGCATTTTCATGTAATAGTTTTTTGTCCATGTGGCTCAGTGAGGGTCAGAACAGCAGAGAATATAACAGCCTACTTTGAACACTTAGATCGATACCTTAACTGATACAGGGTCAGTGTGACAAAGACCCCTCTTAATGTGTTTCATTGCCGGCTGCTCAGAGTACTTCATACTACTGGAATACGTACTTTGGGCACGCACCTCTGCAGTCATCCACATCTACTGGTTAGCACATGTGGTGATGCTTTGGAAGAAAGTCACGCCATCTATACATGTAATGTAGCCAGTAACTGATGCTGTGTATTCTTCCAAGTCTGCTGAGTCATTAAGCAACCTCCTTGTAGCTTTATTTGAGCAGTTTTGGGTTTACTGAGTGCTGACTGGTTAGCATTTATTGCCATACTACTCTCATTTCACATACCAGTATTTTCCACATCCACAACAATGAACATGTCCCCCTTTTTTCCATGTTTTTTTTTTTGTTTTGTTTGAAGCACAGAACAAAGTATATGTCTAACAAAAACCCTAAAATAAACAAATAAATCAGCAACACTGTATATCAAAACCCACGAGAGAGAAAGAAAAAAAAAAAAGTCCGTAACCAGAGTAGTCCAGCTTACTCAAACCTGGTTTAATCTCTGAGTATGATAGCTATTCGTCCATCTGTTAGTACCCCAGTCAGTGGTAACCCTAGGATACCTCAGACAGCTTTTGGACGACTCTGTAGGGTCCAGCGTAAACGCAAGCTAACTTCGCTGTCAAATTTGCCACTGCATCGGAGCGAGGATGAGTCTTAAGGCGAACAAGGTCTCCCAGCCGATAGGTGACGGGGCGGCGTTTCAAGTCATAATAGTGCTTTTGACGCTTGTGACTAGACTTAAGCGCTGCTCGAGCATGATCATAGGTCTCCTCTAGGGACCTTTCAAGGCTCTGAGGTGGGGACAGGAAAGGGTCATCCATCCCATCCGTAGAAGGTTGGATCAGTAAGTCCACTGGGGTGGCCAGTTCCCTCCCATAAAGCATTTACACTGGGCTGAAACCTGTGCTCTCATGGGGAGCTGTTCTAAGTGCAAAACAAATTTGTGGGATATACTTGTCCCATGAATTATGTTAACCCTCAACGTAGGCTCGGATCGCTGTCTTTAGGGGGCGATTCACCCTTTCAGTGGCATTCGTCTGTGGGTGGTATGCTGTGGTAAGACGATGCTCAGATCCCAAATTTTTCACCACCCGGTTGAAAAGCTCGCTTATGAACCTCTGTCCGAAATCAGGTACTTCGGGGCACCATGACGTGCAAACACCTCACTCTGAAACTTGTTTGCAGCTACTTGTGCGGTGGCCTCTCTGACTGCACTTCGACCCACTTGCTAAAATAATCAACGAAGACTAAAATATAGGCGTTTCCAGCTGTCGTGCGGGTCCCACAAAATCGACTCCAGCAACTTCCCAAGGCTCACTGGCATGGACTGGAACTAGCAGGCCAGCTGGTTTCTTCTGGCTAGGCTTGGTAAGTTGGCACACTGGACAAGACAGTACATATGTCTTCACGTCCTTCCTCATTTTTGGCCAAAAGAACCGCAGACGCAGTCTAGCCACGGTCTTTGTGATACCCAAATGACCAGCGGTAGGGTGATCATGAAAATACTTTAAGAGAGATCCTCTAATAGATTCTGGTGTGTAAAGCTTTAGATCCTTCAAAGGGTGTAGGCTGCAGCTAACGCTACTGTCTTTGTAATACAGGAGCCCCTCGTGGATCACAAACTTGGTTTCCCAGTCCCCCTCAAGCTCAGTGCACTGGGAGCTCTCAAGCTTTTGCAAAATAGCCGCCAAAGCTGGGTCATCATGTTGAAGACGTTGTAAATGCTCTTTGTTGGTCAGCTCTACTACAGGCTGAGCCCGTAGGTCCAGGCCTGCTATAACCGCATGCTCTGGAAGCAGGTCAGTGGGGCCCTGGTCCGACTGCACAGGGTTCCGTGACAAAGCGTCAGGCACCTGATTCTGGGCACCAGGCTTGTGAATGATTCTGATGTCAAAGTCTTGCAGTCTAAGGCACCACCTTGCGAGTCGTCCTGTCGGGTTTGGCCGGGACATTAACCACTTCAAGCTGCTGTGGTCTGTATAGACCGTGACTGGGAGCCCTTCAATATAAGGTCTGAAATGCTCAAGCGCCCAGATCACCCCTAGACATTCTTTTTCAGTTGTTGAATAGGGCTTTTCTAACTTGTATAGGGTGTGACTGGCATATGCCACAACCACCTCCTGTCCATCCTTGTCCCGTTGCATAAGCGCTGTCCCCAGGCCCACGTCACATGCGTCTGTATGCAGGTCGAATGTGCGCTCGAAATCAGGGAAACATAATATGGGTGCCGAGGTGAGGCGTTCTTTCAGGAAGTCCATCGCCTGCTGGCAGCTCTCATCCCAGAGAAACAAAGAGTCTTGTCGGGTTAGCGCAAACAAGGGTTCAGCTTGCTGTGCATAACCGTTTTTGAACCGCCTGTAGTAGCTGGTTAGACCTAAAAACTGTCTTACTTGTCTCACATCAGTTGGCACGGGGAAACTTGTCACTGCTTTCACCTTGTCCAGATCAGGTAGGATTCCTTTAGGAGTGACCCTATACCCTAGGAACTTAAGTTCGTCCAAACAGAACTGACACTTCCCCAGCTTCAGAGATAGCCCCGCAGACTCCAGCCTTGTGAAAACTTCCCATAGGTCTAGGAGATGTTGGTCGAAGGTTGGCGACGCGATTACCACCTCGTCTAGGTAAACTGCACAGCACTTGTACACAAGGGCTGCCAAGACTGTGTTCATGAGCCTTTGGAGAGTTACAAAGGCCAAAAGGAAGGACTTTAAACTGGAAAAGGCCACAGTGCGAGGCAAATGCAGTTTTTGGCCTTGAACTCTCTTCGACTCCAACCTGCCAATACCCCCGGGCTAAGTCGATAGTGGAAATGAACTTTCCCCGAGCTAGGAAGTCCAATGATTCGTCAACCCTGGGCAATGGGTAGCGATCTTTGACGGTCACATGGTTCAGTCCTCTGTAATCGACGCAAAACCTAGGCTCCCCAGAGGCTTTCGGCACAATGACTACAGGGGCTGCCCATGGGCCTGAAGCTGGTTCAATTATGTCTTCCTCTAACATTTTTTGTATTTGTTCCTCAATCAGTTTCTTTTTCAGCGGAGAGGTGCGATAGGGGGGAAGATTGATTGGCTTGGCATCCCCAGTCTCGATATGCTGCTCAGCCAGACTGGTGTGACCAAGACGGCCAGTAAAAAGACCTGGTGAAAGTCCACCAAGAGCGCCTGCAATTCCCCCTTCTGATTGTAGCTGAGTGAGGATTCGCCTACTTTACCAGATATGCTACCAGCTTCCTTCTGTAGGCAGGATAGGTCTTGACCCTCTAGTGAGCACAAAGTTTCTTCCAGAATGGGTGCAACACCCTGAACCCCGCCATCTCGGTCCGCCTGGGTACCGATAGACACTGTTCTACTAGGCACATGTATGGTGATAGAAGCACAAAGCATAAAGTCCATGCCCAGAATGACAGGAGAAGACATCTGTTCAAGAATCACAAATCGGTGGAAGAAACGTTGGCCCTGGAACCATATAGGCAGCCAGGTGACACCAATTGGGTCACAAGGTGCTGAGTCAGCCAGACGTAATGGAGGAGCAGACCATGGCGTACACTTGATCTCTCCCCTCGAGTCTTTCTCTGCATATGTCACCTGTATGGCAGAAAGTGAAGCTCCTGTGTCCAAGGTTGCTGTCACAATGAGGTTTTTAAGCTTTAATGTGACACAGAATGGGGTGTTCCAGAATACAACGGATGAGGTATCTTCAATGTGTCCTAGAAGGTTGACACCAGGGGCATCTGTATGAGGCTCAACTTATTCCTGGGGGGAGGGGTGCCTCGTCGATATAACCTCCCCCCTCTCGGGTTTCCCTGGGTCTGGCCTGGTCTCTTGGGCTGACTCTGATCTGCGTGTGGCATGCCCGACGGGCCACTTTTTTTTGTGGTGTGGCCTCATCACCAGTCCTTTGACCCACTTTTTTCCTCTCCAGGATCGAAAGAATTGCACTGAGGGCAGTTACGTGCAGTGAAACCAGGCAAGGAACTGCCATAGCAGAACACAGATGTAGCTGGCTTTCGGAGAGGAGGCGTTGGCACAATGCGGTCACGGTGACCAAGGGCTGCATGCAATTCGTGGGCTCGCAGCCACTGACAGAACAGGAGTGCCATAAAGAGCAACAGTATACTTCTCCAATGCATGCTTACAAATAATCTCAACTTGTTCGTTGTCCGGTGGTGGATTTCTGAGCTTAGCGAATTCACAGAGCATGTGGGCAACGAAGGTTGGTAGGGGCTCATCAGGAGCTTGGAAATGATCCAGAATGTTTCTCGAAATTCTTTCTTGATTATCAAATGGAAAGAAAGCTTTTTGGAAAAGTTCCGAGAACTGGGCCCAGTTGAGAAGATGAGGTTTGAGCACCTGGAACCAGCGACCAGGTTCACCTCTTAGAAATCTCGGCAGCTCTGACAGGACTTGAGCATCTGACAACCCAACATTATGCTTGTAAGATACCACAGCACCAAGCCACTCCTCAGGAGAAACACTGCTCGAATTATCAAACACCGGAGGTTCAAGCTTAGATTGCTGCACCAATGAAGTCAGAACCCTCGAAGTGCTGCTGAGAACAGAAGCATCAAACAACAGGTGACCACCCGAACAGCCTTCCCCGCAGCAAGGAGCATTTGACCTAGCCGCGGGAAAGAGTGCGCTAGGTGAGCAAGGATCGCGTCCTAAACCTGTAGCACCAGAAACAGAACATGTCTGTGACTTTAGGTAATGGTCAGTGCTTTGAACTTCAGGCGCTCTGTGAGCATAAAGTTGACCATTAGCAGGCGGACAGAAACCAGCATGGTTATTAGAAAAGGGTGTGGATGTGCTTGGTGGGTTGGAGCGTGTGGCTAGCTGACTAGGAGCATAGGGCTTAGGTTCTTGTTTCCACTGCTTAAGGAATACAGTCTGCAATATAGCTTCAGTTTCAAAAACACAAAATGAATAAGAATACGTTATATGAAGAATTGTTTCAGTATTAACTTAGTCACCACAGAATGATATTTCCCACCTGAATGATGAACTGTGCTTGTGCACCGCGTGCGAGTTTGTGAACGCACCCCAATGTCCAATGAGAGCAGCGTTTCTCTAGCCCCAACGCTGACGCTCCGCAGCAGCGCTGAACATGTGAACAGTCCTCGGTAAATCAGCGCTACGAGCTGGGAATTCAGTCCGTGAACGAGCAGGAAAAACTTAAGTGCACCGTCCTCGGCTCGACCAGGGCAAACAAACAGTGGTTACAAAAAAGAGAGAAAACTGCAAAACGCCTCAGCTCTCCGCACGGAACACACAGGCACGTCCGTCCAACAAATCCCACGAGCAAAAAACAAAAGACAGGCCTGCAAAAACTGCCTGAGCTTAATGAAGAAAATCCGTCCTCACGAACGTAAACACAACAGGGCAGCACTAGCATTAGCCTAGCCAGCTAACGGCTTCCAACAGAAACAGCGGTCCACGGTGGGGGGAGGGAAAGCGAAAACTTCCACTCACCGAATAAAACTGTAAATATGGTGGAAGTCCCACACACGTTTCGGAATCACCACTCAGCAAAGCCAGCACGAACAGACGGTGTCCAGTCAGCTAGATAAAGTAGCAGCTATCGCTAGCGAACTTCGTCTGAGAGCCAAAGAAAAAAGTTTGGGCGCCAATTTGTAATGGCTAAAAACGGGCGGTGCCGGAGCCAGACACAGGACACTCTCCATGCGGGGTAGAAATGGCGTTTATTGGCTCAAGTGACCACCCATCTGACCATTACTGTCCGGAGTAGCTTAGGAGCAGGTGCATGAGACGGGAGGCTAGGCTACAACTACAACCTTCTTCCCACGCAGAGCTACAGCTCAGCGCGCATGCGCAACAGTAAAGTGCATGTAATCAACCGTTACAAGTTACTTATAGTTCCCTACTCCAGTGTTCGCTGGTGTTTTAGCAGGCTCCCACCAGGTTTTCCACTGCTTCTAACTGGACGGCACTTGCCAATAAGCAAATAAGTATTGGAACACCTGCCAATCAGCAAAAATTCTGGCCCTCAAAGACCTGTTAGTCCGCCTCTAAAAACTCCACCTCCCCTCCACTTATTATTCTAAATTAGAAGCACCTGTTTGAGGTCGTGAGGTGGTGAAAAAAGATCAACTGTTGGAGCAATTATTAGAAAATGGAAGAAGCTAAACATCACTGCCAATCACCCTCGGACTGGGCTCCACGCAAGATCTCACCTCGTGAATGACCTGAAGAGAGCTGGCACCACTGTTTCCAAGGTTCCTGTGGGTAATACACTAAGACGTCATAATTTAGTCATGCATGGCACGGAAGGTTCCCCTGCTTAAATCAGCACACGTCCAGGCCCGTCTTAAGTTTGCCCATGACCATTTGGATGATCCAGAGGCGTCATGGGAGAAAGTTCTGTGGTCAGATGGTCTTAATTCCACTCGCCATGTTTGGAGGACAAAGAATGATGAGTACCATCCCAAAAACACCATCCCTACTGTGAAGCATGGGGGTGGAGGCATCATGCATTGGGGGGTGCCTTTCTGTACATGGGACAGGACGACTATTAAGGAGGGGATGACCGGGGCCATGTATTGCATTATTGAAATAGAGGTAACTATTATATTGATCATATTGAAAAGTCGTAGCCGTGTAGCCCCCATCCTGCATTATGTATTTTGTTATCTTTACAATGGCATTTATGTTGTTCTGTTATTCCTATCATCTTAACCAAAAACCGACCAGTTTTAACTATCCAGTCCAAATGGTCATCCAGGTCTAATCAGCGTACTCAGTCTGATCTGCCAGCTATTAACAGTTATCCAAATTGATTAACCAGCTTTCAGACTCTCTCTCTCTCAAACTTGTACTACCCAGCGTCGACGTATTTCCGCTTTTTTGTAAAAAAGGGCCTATTGTGCACCCTGAGTGTGGTGGTTGACGAGTGTACGTTACTAAATCTTGGATGGTCTTCAGGGAATCCAGCCACTGTTTTAGAGCATTTGGATGGGAGGTTCTGGAGAAAAGGAGATCCTCACCATTAATGTTCCTTCTCCTACAATTTACATCTGTCGCTCATTAGACATGGAGCTGTATTCATCTTCTGCTTCAAGGCTTAACAGTGATGGAACTCTGCACGCACAGTGGCATTGTTGTATGTGCCTGATGCCTCCACATCCAAACAGTCTTTGACTACTGTGTTTGGTGTTCAGACACAGTGTTAGATTTTGAGTCTAAGTTGAGCTCTCAGGGAGCTTTAATGTCTGTGCTACCTCCTGGCTCTCCGGTTTAGTAAGGCTGTAATAGCTGTGCCTGCTTGAGCATGCAGTATATTGCTGTAGCTACAAGACTTAATATTATTACATAAAATAGCATTTGGTTCTTTTTAAGAGCAGAGGCTCTCATCAGTGATGCTTGTCATGTATTGTCCATAACTTCCATAAACTATATGGTAATTACCGTTAAGCAAGGGTTAAAACCCTGTAATTTTACACAGCAAAGTGAATTTCGACTTGTTTTTCCTTACTCAGTTTTCCTAATTTTCTAGCTACAGCCTGAGCTATAACCTAAGCTGAGATCTGGGTAGATGTCTGTGCCTGCTTCTGGCTGTCCATTTTAGTTATAGCTGTAATAACTTTACCTGCTTGAGATTGCACAGTATTTTGGTAGCTGCAACTTACTCCATCTTTCGTAGGGGACTAGGCATGGTGTGCAATGCTGTTAAAGTGGGTTTTCTGTCTACCAGAGAGTGAAGTCTTACAGCTAGAAGTTTTCTTTCACCCTAAGAAGTGAGAGAAAACAGGAAGTGAAAGGCAATGGAACAACAGTGATGATGGTGAAATAAATGACATGGTGGCTGCCAGCTGCAACAGAAGATGGTGAAAGAAATAATGAGCTGCAGTGAAAGCTAAGGTGGCAATTTAGATAATCTGACAGGCATATACAGCATTTAACACTGTGGTGTAGAAGGAGATAGTGCTAGAGCACCGTTTCCAGAGACTGTGAAGATCATTCTCAGCAAAGCGACATTAACCCTTTGAACACTGATCTCCCCAACGCTTCAAAAAAAAAAAAAGCAATTTTTGACAAGTTTTAAAATGCAATAGTTTGTATACAAAATGCATTCAAAATTGTATTCAGCTCCGCAGTTTCATTTTAGGCCTACTGACCTAACGCCAGAACTGCACCTTTTGAATAATATGCTTCAAAACAGTTGTCATTACCAGAGGCAATGCACAGAAACACTTAGCACGATTTACACCAGAACACCATTTTAGCGCACTTTAGCAGGTCCTTGTCCTTCGCTTCAGGATTTGCTCTCTTGGCTTGCTTGTACTTTTCGGCACAAACAACGCATCTGTTGTTCCAAGATGCACCTTCCGGTCGCCAAGCAAGTGCAGTGGGATGTTGGGTTAATTCTGCAGCTGGGCTTCATCTCCTCCTGTTTTGTGACGTGACATGGGCACCAGTGCTCGACAGTGTGTCCCAATCAAGCGACCCAGTGAGCAGTGATAAAGCTGTTGATAAAGTGTAACATGAACACCAGGCAGCTCCCCACACTCATGGACACATACTGAGAGAGGCACACCAGATGACTGGCAGGTGACCATTGTTCAACTCAGGTCAGTCCAGAAGAGCTGAATGCGCAGTGCTGGAACCAGTGGAGCAGGGCCTGCTGTCAGGTCGAGTTCATGATGGCCTTTTTGTAGGTTTAGTCACTGATGTGGGATGAGTTAAATATGCCCACAGCAGTGCTGCTGGAGTGTTTAAACACTGTGTGAATTCACTGTACACTCTATTAGAAAATCCTACCTGGCTGCTCCACCATGTAGATGTACAGTCAGAGACAATAGCTCATCTACTGCTGCGCAGTGCAGTGTTGGTCGTCCTCTGGTCTGTTGTCTGTAATTACAGGACCCTGCCCACAAGACGCTGTTTGCTGGATGGCTTGGTTGGTGGATAGGAGTGTAGAGTATGTGGGTGAGTGTGTGTGTGAGAGAGAGAGAGTGTAGGTATGTGGTGGGTGAGTGTGTGTGAGAGAGAGAGAGAGAGTGTAGGGTATGTGGGTGAGTGTGTGTGTGAGAGAGAGAGAGTGTAGAGTATGTGGGTGAGTGTGTGTGAGAGAGAGAGTGTAGAGTGTGTGAGAGTGTAGAGAGAGTGTGTGTGTGAGAGAGAGAGAGTTTAGTTTTTGGGTGAGTGTGTGTGAGAGAGAGAGAGTGTAGAGTATGTGGGTGAGTGTGTGTGAGAGAGAGAGAGTGTAGAGTATGTGGGTGAGTGTGTGTGAGAGAGAGAGAGTAGAGTATGTGTGTGAGAGTGTGTGTGAGAGAGAGAGTGTTGGGTGTGTGTGTGTGTGAGTGTGTGTGAGAGAGAGAGAGTGTAGAGTATGTGGGTGAGTGTGTGTGAGAG
>JAMWET010001471.1:0-2500 GCA_024036415.1 Prochilodus magdalenae | reverse complement strand
GTGTGTGAGAGAGAGAGAGTGTAGAGTATGTGGGTGAGTGTGTGAGAGAGAGAGAGAGAGTGTAGAGTATGTGGGTGAGTGTGTGTGAGAGAGAGAGAGAGTGTAGAGTATGTGGGTGAGTGTGTGTGAGAGAGAGAGAGAGTGTAGAGTATGTGGGTGAGTGTGTGTGAGAGAGAGAGAGTGTAGAGTATGTGGGTGAGTGTGTGTGAGAGAGAGAGAGTGTAGAGTATGTGGGTGAGTGTGTGTGTGAGAGAGAGAGAGTGTAGAGTATGTGGGTGAGTGTGTGTGTGAGAGAGAGAGAGTGTAGAGTATGTGGGTGAGTGTGTGTGAGAGAGAGAGAGAGAGAGTGTAGAGTATGTGGGTGAGTGTGTGTGTGAGAGAGAGAGAGTGTAGAGTATGTGGGTGAGTGTGTGTGTGAGAGAGAGAGAGTATGTGGGTGTAGAGTAGAGTGTGGAGTGTTTGGGTGTGTGTGTGTGTGAGAGAGAGAGTGTAGAGTATGTGTTGTTGTGGGGTGGTTATGAAAGGTTGTAGAGGAATGTAAATGTGTTGGGGGTGGTAAGAGGAATGTTGGGTGTGTGGGAAGGGAGTGGGGGGTAAGTATGTGTTGGGGTTTGTAAAAGAACTGTGTAAGTGTGGTTAGAATGTGGTTGGGGTGAGTTGGGGGGTAAAAATGTTTGTTTCATTTTCTATCCCCTCCAGATTTTCCGTTCCCCCCCTTGTGGGAAGTTTAAAAACCTGATCGTTTTTTTTTTGAGAAGCAAAAAGGCTGTTGGCAGTCCTGGGCAACAACTGAGGGAATTGGGTTTCCGGTTTTTTCCCTCTGTGGCATTTATGGGGCCCCGAGGCCTTTGGTTGCTTCCACACCGACGAATTTTTTTTTTCCACAAACAACCCATCCCCCTTCTTTTATTTATTTCACATTCAAGAGGTTTTTTTTTTTTTTTTGGGTTTTCTGCAGCCAAGTCCCCCCCCCCCCCCACCCCCCTTTAGCCACTGCACCTCCCCCCTCTCTGGAGTTTTAACTTAGAACCCCAATACAACCCCTTTTTGTCCCCATCAAAGAAAACTTGGGATGAAATGTGGTTTTTTTTTTGTTTTTTTGTTGGCTAACTTTGTCCAAGTACAGTACCCGTCCAAGTCCCCCCCAGTATAGTTAACAATTTGGAAACAACCCTAAACCACACAAACCTGGAGGGGTGCAACCAAATGCCTCCAGTATGCATAGTTGCTGGAGAAAATTGTTTTTGTTTTTTATTTACCCTATCCCTTGGGCCAAGTTTTCCTAGGCCCCACTTGCTTGCTGCGGTAAAAGCTCAGAAGCAGGCCCAACCTTTTGCCCCCATCCCCCCTCCTCCCAAATGGCCCTACCTGTGCCCCCCTAGGCCCCCCCACCCACAAGGGGGTTTTTGGCCTTGAAGCCTCAAGCTCCTCCACCCCAGATTAAAATTTTGGGAGGGCAACCATAAAAACTTTTTGGTAGGGTCCTTTTTTTTCCCTTTTACCGCAATTGTTTTTTTTTTCTCCTGGTTGGGGGCAACCTTTGGGGCGACCATCCAAAAAACACTGAACCCTCATCTTGGGTAAAACCCAAAGAATATGGGCCCCCTTGGGGAATATCTTTAGTGACCCAGAAAGCCTTTCAGCTTCCTTTCACCTCTAGGGCATTTTGGGTATTAAACCCCTTTTAACCAGAGAAACCAAATGCCCCCCCATAAAGGAAAAGGCTTGGGTTTTTTGCACCTGCCCTGTCCCCAGAATGGCGCAAAAAACAAGCCTTTTGCCGAAATGAAACAATCCCAAAAAGGGCCAAAACTAGCCACAGGGCTTTACATCCCCGAAGCAGGGGCAGGGTTTTTTTGCTTTCTTTTGTAAAGGAAAGAAAAAGGGATGGGCAAGCTTTCTGCCCCTGCAATAGAAACTAGATGAGACTGAAAAACTTTTTCCAACTCACATTCAAGGGACCGCCATCCCCCTACGCCCTTTGATAAAATTTTCCCAGCCTTTTTGAGGCACTGCCAAAAATGTTTTCCCATCTTTTTAAACCAAAGTTGGGAAACCTTGCAACAACATCAAATTTCGTAAAATCCTGTCCCAGGTTACCCGAATGAAAAAGGACCCAAAATGGTTCATAAATCAAATCGGGCCCCCACTTAACATGTACTACCTTTGTTTTTTATGCTCCTTTGGGTTGGTGGAACGCCCCCGCGGTCCCCCTTTGCCAACTTTTTCAATCAATTAAAGGGTTCCCCCCCCCCCCCCCCTCAAGATTGTAAGAATTTCCCATAAATTAAATGTTTAAAAACTTGGAGAAATTTGGAACCTTCTTCGTATGTGGTCTAGGGGAGTGAGGAAGGGAGAAGGGAGATGGGGAGGGGGGGGGGGGGAGGACCCAGCAGCGAGGGCGAGGAGAGACGGGGGAGAGAGAGAGAGGAGGAAGGAAGGGGGGGAGAGAAGAGGGAGGAGGATGAGAGGAGAGGGAAGCGGAAGAAGGAAGAGAGAG
>JAMWET010001470.1:0-51335 GCA_024036415.1 Prochilodus magdalenae | reverse complement strand
AGCAGTCTGAGTCCGGAGCAGGAACAGCGCCTGTGGGATCAGAGGTGAGCTTCTCCCTGTTTAAACTCCTGGTGATGCTGATAGGATCTCACTGCACCGGGATACGATTCTGTTGTCGTGGAAACGGATTCAAGTGATGCTGTGTTCTCTTCTGCAGCCATAAATCCTCCTCCATCCAGAAGGAAACTCCAAAGAAGAAACCCAAACTCGAGCTGAAACCGTCCAATGGAGACAGGTGAGAGAGAGAGAGACCAGAGAGAGAGAGAGAGAGAGAGAGAGAGAGAGAGGGAGAGACACCAGAGAGGGAGAGAGAGACCAGAGGGAGAGAGAGACCAGAGAGAGAGAGATCTACCCCTAGAAGGATTCTTGCTTAAGGCTCGTGTCGATGTCCTCGCTGCTACGATCGTGATTGATAGGGCCATGGAATTTCGTTCAGGTTTACCATGTATGAGCGAGAGTAGCTTACCTGGAAGAGAGGAGAGGGAATGTCGCAAAGGGAACGAGATGAGCTATTGAGGGGTGAGCCGAGAGCCTCTGAGAGACGGTTCGTGCGGATGGAGAGCAGTCCTGGGGGAGAAGTCCTGTTTGTCTGAAGAGAGAGAAAGAGACACAGAGAGCGAGAGTATGGAGGGAGAGAGAGACCAGAGAGAGAGAGAGAGGGAGAGACACCAGAGAGAGAGAGAGACCAGAGAGAGAGAGGAAGAGACACCAGAGAGAGGGAGAGAGACACCAGAGAGAGGGAGAGAGACACCAGAGAGAGGGAGAGAGACACCAGAGAGAGGGAGAGACACCAGAGAGAGGGAGAGAGACACCAGAGAGAGAGACACCAGAGAGGGAGAGACACCAGAGAGAGAGAGGGAGAGACACCAGAGAGAGAGAGAGAGAGAGAGAGAGAGAGAGAGACACCAGAGAGAGAGAGAGACACCAGAGAGAGACCAGAGAGAGAGGGAGAGAGACCAGAGAGAGGGAGAGACACCAGAGAGAGAGAGAGAGAGACCAGAGAGAGAGGGAGAGACACCAGAGAGAGAGAGAGAGAGACCAGAGAGAGAAAGAGAGACCAGAGAGAGGGAGAGAGGCCAGAGAGACAGAGACAGAGAGAGGGAAGGACAGGTACATTCACCTAAGGGGTAGGGAATGACAGATGGATGGATGGACAGACAGATACGGTCATCTGAGAGAAGGAGGGAGGGAGGGCGGGACAGAGAGAGACCTGTATCTGAGACAGGGAAGGAGGGAGGGCGGGCGAGTGAGAGGGAGAGGGTTGGTTAAGTTCTTGTTCTCCATTGTCCTGGTCATGTCCTCCATCACTCCATCATTTCTTGTTCTCCGTGTCTCTCTGCAGCAGCTCCGTCGCTCAGTCGATGGACTCTGGAGGAACTGACAACTTCATTCTGATCAGTCAGCTGAAAGAGGAAGTGATGTCACTGAAGCGGCTGCTGCAGCAGAGGGACCAGACCATCCTGGAGAAGGACAGGAAGGTACGGCACGCACAGCGCCACCTGGTGTTCGGTACTGACGTGGTAGTCCCGCACCTCCGTTTGTAATGAGAGTTTACGGGGCTGTGTCGGGCTGAGACCCGGTCTCTCCTGGGTCCATACATTCGCTTTATCAGTATCACAGGAACGGAACCGAGCAGAACCGAACGGAACCTGTTTACCTGTGAAAGAGAGTGAGTTCTGATTCTGTGAATGTGTGGTGCCTGCGTGTGTGGTGCCTGCGTGTGTGGTGGTGCTTGTGTCGCAGCTGACGGAGCTGAAGGCTGATTTCCAGTATCAGGAGTCCAACATGCGTGTGAAGATGAACAACATGGAGAAGGCTCATAAGGAGGCCATGGAGCAGCAGCAGGTGCGGTACCTGAACACCCCACCCTCCCACTAGCCACTCACCTAGCGCAGCATAGCCCTGACCTAGCGCCACCTGCCGCCATAGCCACGGCTTTGTGTAGCGTCACTGTTCTGTGGCGGACCTGCGGTTCTCCAGCTGTGTGTGGTTCTGTGTGTGGAGAGTAACGCTTGTTTGTTTGTTTGTTTGTTTGTTTGATCCAGGCTAAGAACAGAGAGCTGATGAAGCAGGTTGCCGCTCTCTCTAAAGGCAAAAAGCTTGACCGCAGCAGCGGCTCACTGCTGTTACCATAGCGAGGACCCCTCCCCCTCCACCTGCGCGGGTCATCACTGTGAGGATGCGAAGGCCACGCCCCCTTCGACTCATTCTAGTTTAAAGTTTTACATTTTCATCCCTCCATCTGCTTCTCTCCCGTACCTCTCTGCCCCCTGTCCTTCGCTCTCCCGCCCCCGTCTCCCTGCCGACGCCGCTCCTCGCCCTCCTCTGGTTTGAATCTCTCCTCTGATGATGTCATAAGCCGCTGCTGTTTGTTTTTGTTTTTTTCCACTGACCTCTTTTTGACCCCGTGATGGACGTGGTCAGGCTGGATTTTGGCCCTAGAGCTCATATGCAAAACGTCAGAGGAACAGTCGAGGAACGTTTGGGGAATGTTTTCTGGACGCCGTGGGAGACGCTCGGAATCGCCAGCGGGATTTTATACACAGGAACGATTTTCTAGAGTTTCACCGTTCAGCACAAACATCCTCCCTCCCTCCCTCTCTCTATCTATCTCTTCTCTCTCTCTCTCTCTCTCTCTCTCTCTCTCTCTCTCTCTCTCTCTCTCTCTCTCTCTCTCTCTCTCTCTCTCTCTCTCTCTCCCCTCTCTCTCTCCCTCCCCTCTCCCCCCTCTCTCCCTCTCCCTCCCTCTCTCTCTATCTAGTCCTCTCTCTCTCTCTCTCGCTCTCTCGCTCTCTCCTCTCTCTCTCTTCCATCTCTCTCTTCTCTCTCCACTCTAATCTCTCTCCTCTCCTGACTCCTCCCTCTCTCCCTCTCGTCTGACGCATATCTGTGCTTCCCCTCTCTCTCCCTCCCTCTCTCTCTCCTCTCTCTCTCTCTCTCTCTCTCTCTCTCTCTCTCTCTCTCTCACCTCTCTCTACTCTCTCCCAGCCCGTCTCACTCTCTCTCCCTCTCTCACCCTCCCTCCCATCTCTATCCTACTCACAAGGCACTCTCTACTCTCTCCCCCACTCCACTCTCCTTCTATCTCACTCCCCCTCTATCATAACACTCTCCCCCTCTCTCCTCTATCTCTCTCTCTCTCCTTCTCTCCCTCGCATCTCTCTCCCTCTCTCTCCCACTCTGCTCCCTCTTCTCTCTCTCAAAGACGACAAGAGACCCGAAAGCTCTCTCCCTCCTCTCTCCCGATCTCTCTCGCCTCACCTCCCCTCTCCCCCCTCTCTCCCTCTTCCCTCCCTCCTCTCTCCCCTACTCTAGCCTCCCCCAGATGGATCCTCTATACCTCCCCCCCCTCGGCCTCTCTCCCTCTCCTATAAATTCTACTCTCGATCTCTCTCTCTCTCTCCCTCCCTGTCCTTACGTCTCATCTCTCTCTATCTGACCCCCACTTTTCACTATCTCTCACGACCTACCTCTCTCTCCATCCCTCCCTGTCTCCCGCTTCTATCTTCCAACCCTTATACCTCAGTCCTCTCTAAAACCCTCTACCTCCCATCTCTACCACCTACCCCCGTTCTGATACCCTCCCTCCCCTCTCACTCTCCCTCTCCCCGCTGCTTCATCCCTGCCCTCACAAGCGTACACTCGACCTGTGTGCATATGTAGTATCGCAGTCTCTCCCTCTACTTAGTCTCTGCATCTCTCGTATCTGAGGGGCTTTATCTCCCCTCTCTCTCTCCTCTCTCTTATCCTACAAACGCTCCACCTCTCTCTCAGCAGCTAAGTGATCCCTTCTCCCCTAGCCCTACTCATCCTTCTCATCCTCGCTCCTCCTCTCCCTCTTTCTCCGGTCTAGTCTCTTCTCCCCCTCTCCTTCTCTCATTCCCTCTCTCTCCTCCCTCCTTCTCTCTCCCACCTCTCCTCCCCACTCTCGGATCTGTACCCACTCTGCAAATTTCCTCTCCCCCCTCTTCTCCCTCAAAAATCCCTCCATCTCTCTCGCCCTACACCGCCTCCCTCTTCCCTCCAGCCCCCCTCCCCCCCTCAACCTCCCCACATTCACCACTCTCTCTCTCCTCCCTCCCCTCTCCGACCAACTCTCTCTCTCTCACTCTCCCCCCTCCCCCCTCTCCCTCCCCCCTCTCCCCTCCCCCTCTCCCCCTGACCCTCCTTCTCTCTCTTCCTTCCCCTCCCCCTCCCTCTTCCCTCCCCCCCCCCCCTCCCCTCTCCCCCCCCTCTCTCTCCCCTCCTCTCTCCTCCTCCCTTCTCCCCCCTCCCTCCTCTTCCTCTCTCTCCTCTCTCTCCCTCCTCTCTTCCCTCTCTCCCTCCCTCTCCCCCTCCCCCCCTCTCCCTCCCTCCCTCTCCCCTCCCTCTCTCTCCCTCCCCTCTCCCCCCTCTCTCTCTCTCTCTCTCCCCTCTCCCCCCTCTCTCTCCCTCTCTCTCCCCGCTCTCCCTCCCCTCTCCCCCTCCCCCCCCCTCCCTCTCTGCCTCCCCCCCCCTCTCTCCCCCCTCTCTCTCCCCTCTCTCTCTCCCCTCTCCCTCCCTCTCCCACTCCCCCTCTCTCCCCTCTCTCTCTCCCCTCTCCCCCCTCTCTCTCTCTCTCTTTCTCCCCTCTCTCCCCCCCTCTCTCTCTCTCTCCCTCACTCTCTCTCCTCCCTCCCCTCCCCCCTCCCCCCCCCCTCCCTCTCTGCCTCCCCCCGGTGGATGACTGTGTAACTGCATGTCTCACTGCGTGTCTGTGCAGTGTGTGTATTTTGTATTTTTATCTGATTATAATCATGATTATTATTCTGTTTGGTTTTATGTTAAACGCTGCAGTGGGTGTGGATGCGTGCGGGTGTGTTTGTTAGGGATGCACACATGTCCGGCCCCCCGTTAGTCGGTGATTAATCGTTAACTGGTGAGATAAATTTGGATATGGATCCAGTTCTGCAGTCTGATTGGCTGAGGGGCTTTTGAATGCGCTGAACTGTTCCTTGTCCAAGGCGTGGTGCTGATGGGTGGAGCCAGCCAGCTACAGCCGTATTAGAGGTCTGCCTCCTTTCCCCGGGTGTAGTCTGTAGGCGCCGTTAAAGCTCCACTCCATTTTCTACATTCCACATACGGAGCTGTAAAGAACACGTTTACTTGTGATGTCACAAAAACTGTTGTATCCGCCCTGACCCGCCTACTCAGCCTACAGCAGTGTGCCCCGGCACCTCCCTCTGGACCGGCCGGAGCGCTGGCGGATCCACTCGGGAACCCACAGGGTTTCAGAGATGGACTGTACCTGAGAGTGCCGAGTGAAAGAGTGTTCAGTCTGTTAACGGTTAATCAGTGATTCATCTACATCCTCTCTCTCTCTCTCTCTCTCTCTCTCTGCCTCTCTCTCTCTCTCTCTCTCTCTCTCTCTCTCTCTCCCTCTCTCTCTCTCTCTGTCTCTCTCTCATATGAAGTTCTTTGTACTGTGATCACTTTTGTACATTTCTTTGATCCCCTGGGAATACGGACGTTCAGGAATAATAAATCTAGTAAACTCTGAAACGAGTCGCGTGTTTGTGACCTCAGGCCAGCTGACCGGAACAGGGGCTACAAGACCCAGGGAGTCCCCAGCAGGAGGCGCTCCAAGGCCGCGTCTAGAGCTCGGTCCGAAGGCATGCTGGGAAATGTAGTACACTGAAATCACTCTAGGACGTCCCGGTGATTATACGGTATCCTCCTTTTACACACTGAAAGGTGGTTCTGTAGGGGTTCTGATTAAAGGACCAGTCCTATATAGAACCCGGTTCTTAACATGGTGAAAGTGTTCTTCAGATTGCCAGAGAATGCCTATGTGGTTCTCTATAGCACCAAAGAGGGTTCTCCTATGGTTATAAGCTTGACATTGTGACTACAGTAGTTCTCTGAAGAACCATTTGGGGAAAAAACCCAGGTTCCATACAAGACCTCCACACACTGTAGGTGTTGGTGCTGGTGGAGGTATATAGGTCTATAAGCTGGATACCTGTAGGTGTTGGGGCTGATGGAGGTATATAGGTCTATAAGATGAACACTCGTAGGTGCTGGGGCTGGTGAGGGTATATAGGTCTATAAGCTGGATACCTGTAGGTGTTGGGGCTGGTGGAGGTATATACTTCTATAAGCTGGATACCTGTAGGTGTTGGGGCCGGTGGAGGTATATAAGTCTTTAGGCTGGATACCTGTAGGTGTTGGGGCTGATGGAGGTATATACGTCTATAAGCTGGATACCTGTAGGTGTTGGGGCTGATGGAGGTATATAAGTCTATAAGCTGGATACCTGTAGGTGTGTCAGGCTGATGGAGGTATATAAGTCTATAAGCTGAACACCTGTAGGTGTTGGGGCTGGTGGAGGTATATAGGTCTATAAGCTGGATACCTGTAGGTGTTGGGGCTGATGGAGGTATATAAGTCTATAAGCTGGATACCTGTAGGTGTTGGGGCTGGTGGAGGTATATAGGTCTATAAGCTGGATACCTGTAGGTGTTGGGGCTGGTGGAGGTATATGTCTATAAGCTGGATACTTGTAGGTGTTGGGGCTGGTGGAGGTATATAGGTCTATAAGCTGGATACTTGTAGGTGTTGGTGCTGGTGGAGGTATATACTTCTATAAGCTGGATACCTGTAGGTGTTGGGGCTGGTGGAGGTATATAAGTCTATAAGCTGGATAACTGTAGGTGTTGGGGCTGATGGAGGTATATGTCTATAAGCTGGATACCTGTAGGTGTTGGGGCTGATGGAGGTATATAAGTCTATAAGCTGGATACCTGTAGGTGTTGGGGCTGGTGGAGGTATATAGGTCTATAAGCTGAACATGTGTAGGTGTTGGTGCTGGTGGAGGTATATAGGTCTATAAGCTGGATACCTGTAGGTGTTGGGGCTGGTGGAGGTATATAAGTCTATAAGCTGGATACCTGTAGGTGTTGGGGCTGGTGAAGGTATATAGGTCTATAAGCTGAACATGTGTAGGTGTTGGTGCTGGTGGAGGTATATAGGTCTATAAGCTGGATACCTGTAGGTGTTGGGGCTGGTGGAGGTATATAAGTCTATAAGCTGGATACCTGTAGGTGTTGGGGCTGGTGGAGGTATATAAGTCTATAAGCTGGATACCTGTAGGTGTTGGGGCTGATGGAGGTATATAAGTCTATAAGCTGGATACCTGTAGGTGTTGGGGCTGATGGAGGTATATAAGTCTATAAGCTGAACACCTGTAGGTGTTGGGGCTGATGGAGGTTGGGTTCAGATGGCTGGATGTGTCTGAGAAGCTAATAAACTACAGTAGTGTAGAGAGTTCACAGCTGCTGTGCTGATCACTGACCACCAGAGGGCGCTGACAGCCCACTGAAAGTCGCCCTTCAGCCCTAGAGGAGCTATTTCAGCAGTACTCCAGTTCAGTTCAGCTTTAGGGTGATTATACCAGTACAGGGCTGTACGGTATAAGCAGACCCAGCCAGGCTCCGCCCCCAGTGCACTATAGAATATATGTGTATATATATATACATAAAGACGCACACAATGTGTGGAACAGGACAGTACGTGTACAGGACATGTGCAGAGTGTAGAGTAGTATTAGTAAGGGTGTGGTTTAAATAGTATAGATCTATAAAGTGTTCAGTGCAGGTGGGAGAACAGCAGCTTAATGTTCAGGTAAAAGCTAAACAGTCTAGTACAGATGTTCAGTAGATAAATATAGACAAATAAATACACAGCTGGATGTTCAGTATACAGGATAAAGTTAAAGTGCTGTGAGGTAGTGGAGCCTAGTGTGTGCGGGGGGATTCTGGTTAGAAATCTGTGACAGCCTTTAGTGGTGTAGTTGCGTTCTGGTAGCAGCCTTTAGCGGTGTAGTCGTGTTCTGTGAGCAGTCTTTAGCGGTGTAGTTGTGTTCTGGTAACAGTCTTTAGTGGTGTAGTCGTGTTCTGGTAGCAGTCTTTAGTGGTGTAGTTGTGTTCTGGTAGTAGTCTTTAGCGGTGTAGTCGTGTTCTGGTAGCAGTCTTTAGTGGTGTAGTCGTGTTCTGGTAGCAGTCTTTAGTGGTGTAGTCGTGTTCTGGTAGCAGTCTTTAGTGGTGTAGTCGTGTTCTGTGAGCAGTCTTTAGTGGTGTAGTTGTGTTCTGGTAGTAGTCTTTAGCGGTGTAGTCGTGTTCTGGTAGCAGTCTTTAGTGGTGTAGTCGTGTTCTGGTAGCAGTCTTTAGCGGTGTAGTCGTGTTCTGGTAGCAGTCTTTAGTGGTGTAGTCGTGTTCTGGTAGTAGTCTTTAGTGGTGTAGTCGTGTTCTGGTAGCAGTCTTTAGCGGTGTAGTCGTGTTCTGGTAGTAGTCTTTAGTGGTGTAGTCGTGTTCTGGTAGCAGTCTTTAGCGGTGTAGTCGTGTTCTGGTAGCAGTCTTTAGTGGTGTAGTCGTGTTCTGGTAGTAGTCTTTAGCGGTGTAGTCGTGTTCTGGTAGCAGTCTTTAGTGGTGTAGTCGTGTTCTGGTAGCAGTCTTTAGTGGTGTAGTCGTGTTCTGGTAGCAGTCTTTAGTGGTGTAGTCGTGTTCTGTGAGCAGTCTTTAGTGGTGTAGTTGTGTTCTGGTAGTAGTCTTTAGCGGTGTAGTCGTGTTCTGGTAGCAGTCTTTAGTGGTGTAGTCGTGTTCTGGTAGCAGTCTTTAGTGGTGTAGTCGTGTTCTGTGAGCAGTCTTTAGCGGTGTAGTCGTGTTCTGGTAGCAGTCTTTAGCGGTGTAGTCGTGTTCTGGTAGCAGTCTTTAGCGGTGTAGTCGTGTTCTGGTAGCAGTCTTTAGTGGTGTAGTCGTGTTCTGGTAGCAGTCTTTAGTGGTGTAGTCGTGTTCTGGTAGCAGTCTGTAGTGGTGTAGTTGTGTTCTGGTAGTGGTCTATTGTGGTGTAGTCGTGTTCTGGTAGCAGTCTTTAGCGGTGTAGTCGTGTTCTGGTAGCAGTCTGTAGTGGTGTAGTTGTGTTCTGGTAGTAGTCTTTAGTGGTGTAGTCGTGTTCTGGTAGCAGTCTTTAGCGGTGTAGTCGTGTTCTGGTAGGAGTCTGTAGTGGTGTAGTCGTGTTCTGGTAGCAGTCTTTAGCGGTGTAGTCGTGTTCTGGTAGCAGTCTTTAGTGGTGTAGTCGTGTTCTGGTAGCAGTCTTTAGCGGTGTAGTCGTGTTCTGGTAGCAGTCTTTAGCGGTGTAGTCGTGTTCTGGTAGGAGTCTTTAGCGGTGTAGTCGTGTTCTGGTAGCAGTCTTTAGTGGTGTAGTCGTGTTCTGTGAGCAGTCTTTAGTGGTGTAGTCGTGTTCTGGTAGCAGTCTTTAGTGGTGTAGTCGTGTTCTGTGAGCAGTCTTTAGTGGTGTAGTCGTGTTCTGGTAGCAGTCTTTAGTGGTGTAGTCGTGTTCTGGTAGCAGTCTTTAGTGGTGTAGTCGTGTTCTGGTAGCGGTCTATAGCGGTGTAGTCGTGTTCTGGTAGCGGGCTTTAGTGGTGTAGTCGTGTTCTGGTAGCAGTCTGTAGTGGTGTAGTTGTGTTCTGGTAGTGGTCTATAGTGGTGTAGTAGTGTTCTGGTAGCAGTCTTTAGCGGTGTAGTCGTGTTCTGGTAGCAGTCTGTAGTGGTGTAGTTGTGTTCTGGTAGTAGTCTTTAGTGGTGTAGTCGTGTTCTGGTAGCAGTCTTTAGTGGTGTAGTCGTGTTCTGGTAGCGGTCTATAGTGGTGTAGTCGTGTTCTGGTAGCGGTCTATAGTGGTGTAGTTGTGTTCTGGTAGCAGTCTTTAGCGGTGTAGTCGTGTTCTGGTAGCAGTCTGTAGTGGTGTAGTCGTGTTCTGGTAGCAGTCTTTAGCGTTGTAGTCGTGTTCTGGTAGCAGTCTATAGTGGTGTAGTCGTGTTCTGGTAGCGGTCCATAGCGGTGTAGTCGTGTTCTGGTAGCGGTCTTTAGTGGTGTAGTCGTGTTCTGGTAGCAGTCTTTAGTGGTGTAGTCGTGTTCTGGTAGCGGTCTATAGTGGTGTAGTCGTGTTCTGGTAGCGGTCCATAGCGGTGTAGTCGTGTTCTGGTAGCAGTCTTTAGCGGTGTAGTCGTGTTCTGGTAGCAGTCTTTAGCGGTGTAGTCGTGTTCTGGTAGCAGTCTTTAGTGGTGTAGTTGTGTTCTGGTAGTAGTCTTTAGCGGTGTAGTCGTGTTCTGGTAGTAGTCTTTAGCGGTGTAGTCATGTTCTGGTAGCGGCCTTTAGTGGTGTAGTCGTGTTCTGGTAGCGGTCTATAGCGGTGTAGTTGTGTTCTGGTAGGAGTCTTTAGTGGTGTAGTCGTGTTCTGGTAGCAGTCTTTAGTGGTGTAGTCGTGTTCTGGTAGTAGTCTTTAGCGGTGTAGTCGTGTTCTGGTAGTAGTCTTTAGCGGTGTAGTCATGTTCTGGTAGCGGTCTATAGCGGTGTAGTCGTGTTCTGGTAGCAGTCTTTAGTGGTGTAGTCGTGTTCTGGTAGCGGTCTATAGCGGTGTAGTCGTGTTCTGGTAGCAGTCTTTAGCGTTGTAGTCGTGTTCTGGTAGGAGTCTTTAGTGGTGTAGTCGTGTTCTGGTAGTAGTCTTTAGTGGTGTAGTCGTGTTCTGGTAGTAGTCTTTAGTGGTGTAGTCGTGTTCTGGTAGCGGTCTATAGCGGTGTAGTCGTGTTCTGGTAGTAGTCTTTAGTGGTGTAGTCGTGTTCTGGTAGTAGTCTTTAGTGGTGTAGTCGTGTTCTGGTAGCGGTCTATAGCGGTGTAGTCGTGTTCTGGTAGCAGTCTTTAGCGGTGTAGTTGTGTTCTGGTAGTAGTCTTTAGCGGTGTAGTCGTGTTCTGGTAGCAGTCTTTAGCGGTGTAGTCGTGTTCTGGTAGCGGTCTTTAGTGGTGTAGTCGTGTTCTGGTAGTAGTCTTTAGCGGTGTAGTCGTGTTCTGGTAGCGGTCTATAGCGGTGTAGTCGTGTTCTGGTAGCAGTCTATAGCGGTGTAGTCGTGTTCTGGTAGCAGTCTTTAGTGGTGTAGTCGTGTTCTGGTAGCAGTCTTTAGTGGTGTAGTCGTGTTCTGGTAGCAGTCTTTAGCGGTTGTAGTCGTGTTTGGTAGGTAGCTGTCTTTAGTGGTGTAGTCGTGTTCTGGTAGCGGTCTATAGCGGTGTAGTCGTGTTCTGGTAGCAGTCTTTAGTGGTGTAGTCGTGTTCTGGTAGCGGTCTATAGCGGTGTAGTCGTGTTCTGGTAGCGGTCTTTAGTGGTGTAGTTGTGTTCTGGTAGCGGTCTTTAGTGGTGTAGTCGTGTTCTGGTAGCGGTCTATAGCGGTGTAGTCGTGTTCTGGTAGCGGTCTTTAGTGGTGTAGTTGTGTTCTGGTAGTAGTCTTTAGTGGTGTAGTCGTGTTCTGGTAGTAGTCTTTAGCGGTGTAGTCGTGTTCTGGTAGCAGTCTTTAGTGGTGTAGTCGTGTTCTGGTAGCAGTCTTTAGCGGTGTAGTCGTGTTCTGGTAGCGGTCTTTAGTGGTGTAGTCGTGTTCTGGTAGCGGTCTATAGCGGTGTAGTCGTGTTCTGGTAGCAGTCTTTAGTGGTGTAGTCGTGTTCTGGTAGCGGTCTATAGTGGTGTAGTCGTGTTCTGGTAGCGGTCTTTAGTGGTGTAGTCGTGTTCTGGTAGTGGTCTATAGAGGTGTAGTCGTGTTCGTTCAGGTAGCAGTTTACTCCACTCCACAGCATATCAGAACTCCTCCTGGGTTTACAGTGGTAGTACCTTCAGGCTCCTGCAGGTGGCGTGCATGAGGATGATGGGGCTCTGAATCCCTGTGGTGTGTGAGTGATGGGTTCGGTAGATTGGGAAGAGGTGGTACAGTGCAGGGAATGTCTCGATCCAACCCTTACCAAGTGGTGCCCATGGTCAGTGCTCGGTCTCAGACTCAGGACGAGCCCAGCTCTGGGTGAAGTCAGGGTTGTGATGGAGCAGCTCCACAGTGACTGAGCCCCTCAGTGAAAGCTAAGGCCGTCCAGCCTGGAGTTTGGGCGGGTGCTGAGTGAATGCTGTGTGCGGAATGGCTGTGTTGTAACGTGTTTGTGACAGTCCTGTGCGAGTGTGTGGTTAGATGAGCTGATGAGCGGTGTTTGGCTCTGTACAGCTCTGGGGAAGTTAATCAGGGTGCGTTATCATGAGCGAGCGAGCGAGCGAGCGAGGGGCGGGGTGGCACGGGTTTCTTGATGTGACTGAATGATATGAGTGAGGAAATGCAACTGCACTGACACTCTGGGATTGCAACACTTATTCATTTTTAATTTATTGTTTATTTATTTATTTATCTGTTATTTATTTTCATTATCAGTCGGGTTTAAACTAAGACGTTCCGTTGACTGAGTGAAGAGCGGTTCCCCGTGTTCCGGGTGGTCTGGTGATGCCTGGTGTTGACTCTGGTCTCTGGTGTTATGTGAACACGGTGGTGATCCAGTAGCGCCAGGACAACACTCCAGCTAAAACTGAGGGCCGTGTAAACTGGCAGACCCCTCAATGGTCAGGTGACACATGGATGAGAACCCCTGGAGCCAAACACGGGGCCCCTGCAGGCAAACATGGAGCCCCCGCAGTCAAATATTAATTAAATAATTTTTAAAATAATATTTTAACTAAAAGCTGTTTCTAGATGTGTTACATAAGCAGAGTGACTTAAACTGATCAGTAAGACCAGTCTAATCTAATACTAGATAAACACATACACACAGACCCTCAGAGCTGTGGCTAGGGGTCTACGTACGACCTTTGACCCCTAATACCACCAACATCAACAGTAACAACACCACAGTATCAGCCATACAGGGTGTTAATGCCCACACTCAGCAGTGTTCAGTGTCTGGAAGTGGACTGTGTGATGGATGCTAGTTTGTTTGTTTGTTTGTTTGTTTGTTTGTTTGTTGATACTGACAGTGTTTTAATAAAGAACATGCTAACAGCAGCAGTTAGCGATGAAGCCCGGGCGGGAAGCGTGTCGGCTAAGATCATCAACTAGATGTTAGCATGTTAGCTCGCTAGCCGTGGTTTATCACAACGCGTTTTCAGGAACTCTGCTGTTGTGTGGGCAGTTTGTCCGCAGCAGGCCTCCGTACAGGCGCCGCGTGTGCTGCCGGGATATCTCTGTGTGGAGGATTAGCAGGTAAGCTGAACTTTAGGTACGTGTGTAA
Organism: Prochilodus magdalenae; assembly: GCA_024036415.1. Lineage (NCBI taxonomy): Eukaryota > Metazoa > Chordata > Actinopteri > Characiformes > Prochilodontidae > Prochilodus > Prochilodus magdalenae. Next base: position 38,240 of record JAMWET010001470.1, on the reverse strand, counting down.
GTAAAGAGGTGAGGTATTAAACTCCTCTGGACCGCGGGGTTTGGGCTCTGTAAGGTACTGATGCGCTGTAAGGTAGCGCCTAGCCGGGAAGCCTCCGGGTACGGGGTGGACTCGGGCTTCAGCGCGGGGCTGCTGTGGTTAGCTAGCGGGGCTACTGTTGTTAGCCTTGCGTATGCTAATGTAGCAGCTTCGTGTTTACAGACAGCAGCGTGCTGTTCAGGTTTATAAACCACGGGCAGGGCTGATACTGGTCGTCTCCACACGGTCACGCACGAGAAGACTTGGTTTCCCCGTCCACTGGCTTTTTGTTCGAATTGTCTGTTCCACCTTAAATGCGGCATCAGCTACGTTTCATCCTCCGCTGTACTGTTTAAGGTGGAACGGAGAATTCCCAGCGACTGGGACCCCAGCTGCACCGGCTCGTTGGAGACCAGTGTATGGTGCTTTAGGGTTGTAGTTAGCATCATGCTAATTCCTGGAGTACAGGGTTCCAGGGTTAGTGTATCTGAGGGAAGGTGGGGGAGGGGGCTGTGTATCAGAAGGGGGGAGGGGGGTTCTGACTGTGTATCAGGAGGGGGGAGGGGGGTTCTGACTGTGTATGAACCGGGTCACGCTGGGTATCAGGCTGGTATCTGCTTCCGGACTGCAGATCCTCTGACAGGTGTGTTAATGCTGTCCTGCAGGTGATCCAGGATGACCACAGCAGCTCGGCCTACGTTTGAGCCCGCCAGAGGGGGGCGGGGCAAAGGAGAGGGCGATCTGAGCGCGCTCTCTAAACAGTACTCCAGCAGAGACCTGCCCGGACACACCAAGATCAAATACAGGTGAGGACCCGAGCACTGTGACGTGGGCGAGTGTCCTGTTGGTGTTTGTGCTGGAGGTTTGGGTATGTGTTCAGTATTTCGGACTGCGTTCAGTGTGTGTGTGTGTGTGTGTGTCTCAGGCAGCCCACCCAGGATGCTCCCGAGGAGGTCCGTAACCGTGACTTCAGGCGTGAGCTGGAGGAGAGGGAGAGAGTGGCGGTGAAGAGCAGAGAGAGAGGAGCCAGGGGTGAGTCTGTGAACCTGCACTGACCTGAAGGAGGTGCTGCAGCAGTGGTCTCCTCCTGTAGTCACTATGTTGGAGAGGAGGTGTCTCTGTGTGATGTGTGTGTATTTCGTTGTCCCCTGTAGAGCACACCACCTCCTCCTCATCTTCCTCCTCATCCTCCTCCTCCAAGCGGCCGCGGCTGGATCAGATTCCTGCAGCTAACCTGGATGCAGATGACCCGCTAACTGATGTAAGCTCCTCACGTGTGCCTGTTTGTGCGTGCAGCAGGGTGGATATGGAGAGGGGGAGAGAGAGAGAGAGAGAGAGAGAGAGAGACATAGGGAGGCTCTCTGTAAGGGGAGGTGTAAGGCTGTCTGTAAGGGAGGTGTAAGGCTGTCTGTAAGGGAGGTGTAAGGCTGTCTGTAAGGGAGGAGTAAGGCTGTCTGTAAGGGAGGTGTAAGGCTGTCTGTAAGGGAGGAGTAAGGCTGTCTGTAAGGGAGGAGTAAGGGAGGCGTGAGGCGGTCTGTAAGGGGAGGAGTAAGGGAGGTGTAAGGAAGGAGTAAAGCTGTATGTACGGGAGGAGTAAGGGAGGCGTGAGGCTGTCTGTAAGGGGAGGTGTAAGGCTGTCTGTAGAGGAGGAGTAAGGCTGTCTGTACGGGGAGGTGTAAGGCTGTCTGTACGGGGAGGTGTAAGGCTGTCTGTACGGGGAGGTGTAAGGCTGTCTGTACGGGGAGGTGTAAGGTCGCCTGTAACGGGAGGTGTAAGGGAGGAGTAAGGCTGTCTGTAAGGGGAGGAGTAAAGGAGGTGTAAGGGAGGTGTAAGGTCGCCTGTAACGGGAGTTGTAAGGCTGTCTGTATGGGAGGAGTAAGGGAGGAGTAAGGCTGTCTGTAAGGGGAGGAGTAAAGGAGGTGTAAGGTCACCTGTAATGGGAGGTGTAAGGCTGTCTGTACGGGAGGAGTAAGGGAGGAGTAAGGCTGTCTGTAAGGGGAGGAGTAAAGGTGGTGTAAGGGAGGAGTAAGGCCGTCTGTACGGGAGGAGTAAGGCCGTCTGTACGGGGAGCAGGGAGGTGTTAAGAGAGTGGTAAGGCCGCCTGAACACGGGAGGTCTTGTAAGGGCGCCGTATATGGAGAGTGGTGTGACGGGGAAGGAGTAACGGGAGGCTGTCTGTAAGGGGAGGAGTAAAGGAGGTGTAAGAGAGGTGTAAGGCTAAGCCGTGTAAACGGGAGGAGGTGTAAGGCTATGTCCGGCCTGTAACGGGGAGGGTAAAGTCAAGGGCGCCTGTAAGGAGTAAGGCTGTCTGTACGGGAGGAGTAAGGGAGGAGTAAGGCTGTCTGTATGGGAGGAGTAAGGGAGGAGTAAGGCTGTCTGTAAGGGGAGGAGTAAAGGAGGTGTAAGGGAGGTGTAAGGACGCCTGTAACGGGAGGTGTAAGGGAGGAGTAGTGAACTTTAGTCAGTCACTGGTGTAAGCACTCTGTGCTGGTGTCTGCAGCAGCTGAACCTCCCTTCCGGTCTGGTGTAGCCTGGTGTGTGGTGTTAGTGGTGTGGGTGGTTCCTGTTCACTGCACTTCCTCACGTCTGGCTACACTCTGCTTGTGCTCAGTAGCGCCAGGGCCTGCTCCAGCACACCTGAGCCCGCTCAACAGGTAATCATGAAAGGGCAGGAGTCACCTGCAGCCGTGCGGTGGAGGAGCTCTCAGCTTCATAGTCTTTATGGAGCAAGTGGAGCGGGAAACAGCCCAACACCGGACTGCACCTCGCTCGTTAACCTGATGAATGTTAATCACATATTAACACGCGTCTGGGGTCAGAATCTGGATCAGCTGGATTCCAGCGCTGCGCCTCCTCCATCTGTTCTCCCGAGGTGTATTACCAACTGCAGAGTGCGCTTATCGGTGACACCCAGTGACGTGGTTGTTAAGGGACATGAGTCGTCAGGTGGTAACAGGTCAGTGTGCTAGCATTGTTATGTAGCTGCGTGGTTGCGAGCCGTCTGCCGATGGTGCTGCACTAACAGGATGACTGATGGAGGACACCACTGCTCGCTGGAGGTCTGTAGTGGTGGTGTTGGGTCAGTCAGGTACAGGGATAGGACCTGTCCTGGCTTCCCTCATCTAAAAGAGCATCCAGGTTGTTCAGGGCAGGGGTTCCCAATCCCAGCGGTGCCGACCCGGCTCTGGTTTGGGAGGCGGCCTGGTTTGGGGGGCGGCCTGGTTTGGGGGGCGGCCTGGTTTAGGAGGCGGCCTGGTTTAGGAGGCGGCCTGGTTTAGGAGGCGGCCTGGTTTAGGAGGAGGCCGGGTTTGGGAGGCGGCCTGTTTAGGGGGGGCGGCCTGTTTAGGGAGGCGGCCGGGTTTGGGAGGCGGCCTGTTTAGGGAGACGGCCTGTTTAGGGAGACGGCCTGTTTAGGGAGACGGCCTGTTTAGGGAGACGGCCTGTTTAGGGAGGTGGCCTGTTTGGGAGGCGGCCTGGTTTAGGAGGCGGCCTGGTTTAGGAGGCAGCCGGGTTTGGGAGGCGGCCTGTTTGGGAGCGGGACAGGCCGGGTTTCGGCTCTGGGCGATCTGGATCAGGCGTGACCGGTCGGAGCAGGGCTCTGGAGGACGCTGGCGGTGAGGAGCGCTCTGAGTCTGTACCTGTTCCTTTTAGGATGAAGAGGATTCCGACTCTGACTCCGACAGTGATGACGACACCGCCGCCCTGCTGTGCACAGGCTGGAGAAGATCAGTTTAGTAGAGAGCAGAGGGAGCAGGAGAGGATGTGAAGTCTCCTGTGACCCATGGGAGGTACTCATCCCGACAGTTCTAAACAGCAGTTTACTCCACCGGCAGGTCAGAAAACAGCCTATTTGGATATAGTTATCTACTTTTTATATCTCTCTCAGCTCTCTGTGTCGGCCTGGTTAGGGAGGCCTCTCTGGTCTTGGGGGGCGGTCTCTTTCTGTGTCTCTCTCTTTGGGAGTCTCTCTGACCTCGTGCCTCTCCTCTTGGGAGGCGGCTCTGTCTAGCGGTGACGGCTCGGGTCTAGGGATCTCTGGCCCTGTTTCTCTCTGTGCTCGGCTCGGGTTTAGGGAGGCTCTGCCTGTCTCCTCTTTGTGTCCTCAGGCTCGGGTTTCGGTGTCTCCGGGCTCTCTGGATCAGGCTCTGACCGTCTCTAGCAGGGCTCTCTGTTGTCGCTGTGTCTGGTGAGGAGCGCTCTGAGTCTGTACCTGTCTCTCTTTTCTGTGTGAAGAGGATCTCTCTCACTCTGACTCTCTCTCAGTGATGACGACACCGCCGCCCTGCTGGCCGAGCTGGAGAAGATCAAGAAGGAGAGAGCAGAGGAGCAGGAGAGGAAGGTGAGTCTCACTGACCAGTCACAGTACTCATCCCGACAGTCTACAGCAGTTGAGCTCCACCCATTCAGTCTACAGCAGTTGAGCTCCACCCATTCAGAAAAACAGCCTATTTAATATAGTTTATATATTTTATATCTCTATCTCTCTCTCTGTGTCTCTCTCAAGCACTCGTCCACTCTCACTCTCACACACTCTCCCAGAACAGCTGTCAGCGTCTCTCTCTGTTGTTAACATCTCTCTCAGTGTCTCCTCTCTCTCTCAGCGTTGCGTCACTCTCACTCACACACATGTCTCCAGAGTCTGTCTCTCTCTCTGTGTCTCTCTGCACTCTCTCACTCACAGAACTCTCTATGACTCGTCAGCTCTCTCAGCTCTCACAACTCACACACAGAACCTCTGTGTCACGCTCTCACACTCTACACTCACTCTCCTCTCTCTCTCCGAAACCAGAACAGTGTCGTCTCTCTCTCTCTCTCCTCTCTCACTCACTCTCTCTCTCAGAACAGAACATCTCTCTGTGTCACACTCTCACCATCAGCTCTCTCTCTCTCTCTCTCTCTCTCTACACTCACACAACTCTCTCTGCAGAACGCTCACACTCTCACCTAGACTCAGAACAGCACACACTCTCTCTCTACCTCCTCAGTGTGTTACCACACTCGACAGCAGAAGGCTGCTGAAGAGGAGCACATCAGGACACAGAACACACACACAGAACCAGAACAGAACACACACACTGAAACCCGAGAACAACAACAACCCCCACCACAACACACACAGAACCAGAACAGCTTCAGCGTTAAGCGCAGGTACACGCACACACAGAACCAGAACAGCACACACAGAACCAGAACAGCACACACACACACACACACACACACACAGAACCAGAACAGCACACACACACACACACACACACACAGAACCAGAACAGCGCACACACACACACACACACACACAGAACCAGAACAGCACACACACACAGAACCAGAACAGCACACACACACACAGAGAACCAGAACAGCATCAGCGTTAAGCGCAGGTACACGCACACACAGAACCAGAACAGCGCACACACACACACTCACACACAGAACCAGAACAACACACACACAGAACCAGAACAGCGCACACACACACACTCACACACAGAACCAGAACAACACACACACAGAACCAGAACAGCACACACACACACTCACACACAGAACCAGAACAGCACACACACACACACACACACACACACACACACAGAACCAGAACAGCACACACACACACAGAACCAGAACAGCACACACACACACACAGAGAACCAGAACAGCATCAGCGTTAAGCGCAGGTACACGCACACACAGAACCAGAACAGCGCACACACACCTACACCTACACACACACACACACAGAACCAGAACAGCGCACACACACCTACACCTACACACACACAGAACCAGAACAGCACACACACCTACACCTACACACACACACACACAGAACCAGAACAGCTTCAGCGTTAAGCGCAGGTACACGCACACACAGAACCAGAACAGCGCGCACACACACACAACCAGAACAGCACACTCACACAGAACCAGAACACCACACACACACACACACAGAACCAGAACAGCACACACACACACACAGAACCAGAACAGCGCGCACACACACACACACACTCACACTCACACACTCAGGGTTCCTCCTGAGACTATGAACACCACAGTGTTCCTGCTGTTCTGCAGTCTGGCTCTCAGTCCTGCATAGCTGGACGCAAACCCAACGTTAACCTCAGGTGTTCAGCAGGTACAGTTTTCCTACACATGATCTGATGGTCAGGTTACTGGAGCCGCACACTGAGGACGTGTGGGCCGCACACACTGTCTCTGTCCTGTCCTGAAGTGTGTCCTGTGTGTGCCTTGCAGATGGGACGATGACGTGGTGTTTAAGAACTGTGCTAAAGGAGTGGACGAGTCCCGAAAGGAGAAGCGCTTCATTAACGACACGCTGCGCTCAGAGTTCCACAAGAAGTTCATGGAGAAATATGTGAAGTAGAGCTCGGCGCCGAGGCCTCCTCCGTCTCCTCCACCCTTGCGGGTGGTGTTTATTGTTTTACCTGCTGTGTTTAATTAAAGGATTTGTTTTTGTTTACTTCTGGTGAGTTTGTTTACTGCCTTTAAGACGACGGCCAATCAGATTTCTCTGTTTTGTCGGCTGCCCGCTATGATTGGCTTTTTTAGCAGATCTGCTGTTCTGCGGTGGTTCCTCACCAGCCTCTCTGGGCTCCGGTGCCAGGATGTAGCTAGCTCCTGCAGCTTTTAAGGTGAACCTGATCATTTCCTCCTGGGTTCAGAGGCCCTGAGCCGATCGACGCTGGGTAGTTCCTCTCAGCTGCTCAGCGCCTCTCTCTTTTTGCAGCGTGGAGGGTGTGTGGTGGGAACTGTTCTCTTGGTCAGCGGGGGCGTCGTGTTCCTTCTACGGTCCTGCGTGACCAGGGCAACATGCTCCACTGAATTCTCCCGGCTTCAGTGCTGGGAGCTTAATGATTACCCACCGTTACTGACTGGTCTAGCGATCTCTGCTGGAGACCTCTCTTCATCCGACTGCAGTAGTGAGCAGCAGGATCCCTCGCTATTAACCGGAGCAGGTGGAGAGATGCTGTGTCCTCGTCTGCAGGTAGGTGAAGCTGCCGACTGCAGCCGTGTAGGAGACCACAGCCCTGCGTGCTCCTCTCGTGGTTAGAACACAGCCTTATCAGAGTTAGCAATCTGACATAAACAGGAGTTCAGCTCGTTACATCCTCACCCCTCAAATCTGATTAGCTCAGCACAAACTGGAGTAAACAAGAGACTGGTGCTGTGGGGCACCTACCTGGTCTAGGGCAGTAGGGAGGGAGGTGTGATGGTGGAGGAGGGTTATGGTCTTTGGTTTAGGGGAGCAGGGAGGTAGATGTAGAGGAGGAGCAGGATGGTTATGGTCTCTGTTCTAGGGGAGTAAGGCGGTAGATGTGGTGTTGGAGGAGGAGGGTTATGGTCTGGTCTAGGGGAGCAGGGAGGTAGATGTGATGGAGGAGTAGAGGAGGAGCAGGATGGTTATGGTCTGTTCTAGGGGAGCAGGGAGGTAGATGTGATGGAGGAGGGGAGCAGGTAGGAAGGTCTGGTGAGGAGGAGGAGGGTTAGGAGGGGGTTTATTGCTTTGGTTCTATGGTCGGGAGGTAGGGGAGCAGGAGGGGTAGATGTGGAGGAGGATGTTATGGTATCTGTTAGGGGAGCAGGGAGGTAGATGTGATGGAGGAGTAGAGGAGGAGCAGGATGGTTATGGTCTGGTCTAGGGGAGCAGGGAGGTAGATGTGATGGAGGAGTAGAGGAGGAGCAGGGTGGTTATGGTCTGGTCTAGGGGAGCAGGGAGGTAGATGTGGTGTTGGAGGAGGAGGGTTATGGTCTTTGGTCTAGGGCAGCAGGGAGGTAGATGTGATGGAGGAGTAGAGGAGGAGCAGGATGGTTATGGTCTTTGGTACTTAGGGGCAGGGGAGGTAGATGTGAGGGATCTGTAGAAATGGAGGAGGAGGGTTATGGTCTGGTCTAGGGGAGCAGGGAGGTAGATGTGATGGAGGAGAAGGGTTATGGTCTGTTCTAGGGGAGCAGGGAGGTAGATTGATGGAGGAGTAGAGGAGGAAGTGGATGGTTATAATCTCTGGTCTAGAGGAGCAGGAATGTAAATGTGATGAAGGAGGAGGGGGGTTATGGTCTGTGGTCTTGGGGAGTAGGGAGGTGGACGTGGTGATGGAGGAGGAGCAGGATGTTATGGTCTCTGGTCTAAAGGAATAGGTATGTGGATGTGGTGATGGACGGGAGGAGGATAGATATGGTCTCTGGTCTAGGGGAGCAGGAATGTAGATGTGGTGATGGAGGAGTAGAGGAGGAGGAGGGTTATGGCTCCTGGTCTAGGAAAGCAGGGACGTAGGTGTGGTGATGGAGGAGTAGAGGAGGAGGAGGGTTATGATCCCTGGCCTAGGGAAGCAGGGACGTAGGTGTGGTGATGGAGGAGTAGAGGAGGAGGAGGAGGAGGAGGGTTATGGCTCCTGGTCTAGGGAAGCAGGGACGTAGGTGTGGTGATGGAGGAGTAGAGGAGGAGGAGGGTTATGATCCCTGGTCCAGGGATGTAGATGTGGTGATGGAGGAGGAGGAGGTGCTGTTACTGCTGATTATAAATCTGACCTTCTCCAGGAGGACGACTGAACAGGATGGCTGTGGAGGCTGTCTGTACGATTATGCAGTTCCGTGGTAATGACCGTCGGACAGCTTACCCACTGTCCAGACTCTGCCGTAACACACCGCCAAGTCCGAACCCCCATAACAGCAATGACTGACCAGGTAACACTGTCACTGATGATAACAGGTCAGTAGAAGAGTGTGTATGTGGTGTGTGTGTGTGTGTGTGTGTGGTATGCGGTGTGTGTGTGTGTGTGTGTGTGGTATGCGGTGTGTATGAGTATGTGTGTGGTATGCGTTGTGTATGAGTGTGTGTAGTGTGTATGAGTGTGTGTGTTTGTGTGGTATGCGGTGTGTATGAGTGAGTGTGTGTGTGTGTGGTATGTGGTGTGTATGAGTGTGTGTGTGAGGTATGCGTTGTGTATGAGTGTGTAGATAGTGACTGCTGTTAGTATAGTGAGTATTATGTATAGTGAATTGTGAATATCTTCAGTATAGTGAGTAGATTAGTATAGTGAGTGTTGTGAGTATTGTGAGCATAGTGAGTAGATAGTGAGTATTGTGAGCATTGTGTATAGTGAATTGTGAATATCTTGACTATAGTGAGTAGATAGTGAGTGTTGTGAGCATTGTGTATAGTGAATTGTGAATATCTTGACTATAGTGAGTAGATAGTGAGTGTTGTGAGTTCTATGAGTGTAGTGAGTAGATAGTGAGTGTTCTAAGTATTGTGAGCATAGTGAGTAGATAGTGAGTGTTGTGTATAGTGAAGCGTGAATATAGTGAGTAGATGTGAGTGTTGTGAGTATAGCGAGTAGATAGTGGGTGCTGTGAGTATTGTGAGTATAGTGAGTAGATACTGAGTGCTGTGAGTTTAGTGAGTACTGGTTGTAGTGAATTGTGAATATCTTGAGGATAGTGAGTGTTGAGTGTTGCAAGTATAGTGAGTAGATACTGAGAGCTGTGAGTATAGTGAGTGTTGTTTATAGTGAATCATGAATATCTTGAGTATAGTGAGTAGATGGTGAGTATTGTGAGTATAGTGAGAAGATAGTGACTATTGTGAGCATAGTGAGTAGATAGTGAGTGCTGGGAGTATAATGAGTATTGTGTATAGTGAATCGTGAATATCTTGAATGTACTGAGTAGATGGTGAGTATTTTGAGTATAGTGAATAGATAGTGAGTGCTGTGAGTGTAGTGGGTAGATAGTGCTGTGAGTATTGTGTATAGTGAATCGTGAATCTCTTGAGGATAGTGAGTGCTGTGAGTATAGGGAGTAGATAGTGAGTTCTGTGAGTATATTGAATATTGTGTATAGTAAGTAGATAGTGAGTGCTGTGAGTATTGTGAGCATAGTGAGTAGATAGTGAGTGCTGTGAGTATAGTGAGTATTTTGCTTAGTGAATCATGAATATCTTGAGGATAGTGAGTGTTGTGAGTGCTGAGTATAGTGAGTGTTGTGAGTATTGTGAGCATAGTGAGTATTGTGTATATTGAATCGGGAATATCTTGAGTATAGTGAGTAGATAGTGAGTGCTGTGAATATAGTGAGTATTGTGTATACTGAATCATAAGTATAGTGAGTAGATAGTGAGTGTTGTGAGTATAGTGAGTATTTTGTGTAGCGAATCGTGAATATCTTGAGAATAGTAAGTGTTGTGAGCATAGTGAGTAGATAGTGAGTGCTGTGAGTATAGTGAGTATTGTGTATGGTAAATTGTGAAAATCTTGAGTGTAGTGAGTAGATACTGAGTATTGTGAGCATAGTGAGTAGATAGTGAGTGCTGTGAGTATAGTGAATATTGTGTATACTGAATCATGAATATCATGAATGTATGAGTAGAATAGTTTTTGTGTATACTGTGAGTGTAGTGGTTAGATAGTGGCCAATATTGAATTGTGTATAGTGAACCCATCGTGAATATAGTGAGTAGATAGTGGAGTGCTGTGTGTATAGGGAGTAGATAGTGTGTATTGTTATTGCATCTTGTTGTATAGTGAGTAGATAGTGAGGGCTGTGGAGTATTGTGCATATGCTGTAGATAGTGAGTGCTGTGGGTATAGTGAGTATTGTGTATAGTGAATCAGGAATATCTTGAGTATAGTGAGTAGATAGTGAGTGTTGTGAGTATTGTAAGCATAGTGAGTAGATAGTGAGTGCTGTGGGTATAGTGAGTATTGTGTATAGTGAATCGGGAATATCTTGAGTATAGTGAGTAGATAGTGAGTGCTGTGAGTATAGTGAGTATTGTGTATACTGAATCATGAATATCATGAGTATAGTGAGTAGATAGTGAGTGTTGTGAGCATAGTGAGTAGATAGTGAGTACTGTGAGTATAGTGAGTATTGTGTATGGTAAATCGTTAAAATCTTGAGTATAGTGAGTGTTGTGAGCATAGTGAGTAGATGTGAGTGCTGTGAGTATAGTGAATGTTGTGTATTGTGAATCGGGAATATCTTGAGTATAGTGAATATTGTGTATACTGAATCATGAATATCATGACTATAGTGAGTAGATAGTTTTGTGAGTATTGTGAGCATAGTAAGTAGATAGTGAGTGCTGTCAGTATTGTGTTTAGGGAATCGGGAACATCTTGAATATAGTGAGTAGATAGTGAGTGCTGTGTGTATAGTGAGTATTGTGTATACTGCATCATGAATATCATGAGTATAATGAGTAGATAGTGAGTGTTGTGAGTATTGTGAGCATAGTGAGTAGTTAGTGAGTGCTGTGAGTATAGTGAATATTGTGTATAGTGAATCGGGAATATCTTGAGTATAGTGAGTGCTGTGAGTATAGTGAGTATTGTGTATAAGTGGTATTGTGTATGGTAAATCGTTAAAATCTTGAGTATAGTGAGTGTTGTGAGCATAGTAACTAGATGTGAGTATTGTGATAGTAGTGAGTGCTGTGTATTGTGAATAGGGAATAGTCTTGAGTTAGTGAATATTGAATATACTGAGTGCTGTGAATATAGTGAGTATTGCGTATATAGTGAATCGGAATATCCTGAGTATAGTGAGTAGATAGTGAGGGGCTGTGAGTATAGTGAGTATTATGTATATCTGGAACATCATGATATAGTTGAGTAGTAGTGAGTAGACTGTGGTGTATAGTGAGTGATTGTGTATTAGGCATCCGGTGAATCTCATGAGTATAGTGAGTAGATAGTAAGTGTTGTGAGTATTGTGAGCATAGTGAGTAGATAGTGACTGCTGTGAGTATAGTGAATATTGTGTATAGTGAATCGGGAATATCTTGAGTATAGTGAGTAGATAGTGAGTGCTGTGAGTATAGTGAGTATTGTGTATTGTGAATCTGGAATATCTTGAGTATAGTGAGTAGATAGTGAGTGCTGTGAGTATAGTGAGTCTTGTGTATAGTGAATCGGGAATATCCTGAGTATAGTGAGTAAATAGTGAGTGCTGTGAATATAGTGAGTCTTGTGTATAGTCAATCGGAAATATCTTGAGTATAGTGAGTAGATAGGGAGTGCTGTGAGTATAATGAGTATTATGTATACTGAATCATGAATATCATGAGTATAGTGATTAGATAGTGAGTGTTGTAAGTATAGTGAATATTGTGTATAGTGAATCGGGAATATCTTGAGTATAGTGAGTAGATAGTAAGTGTTGTGAGTATTGTGAGTATTGTGTATAGTGAATCGGGAATATCTTGAGTATAGGGAGTAGATAGTGAGTGCTGTGAGTATTGTGTATAGTGAATCGTGAATATCTTGAGTATAGGGAATAGATAGTGAGTGCTGTGAGTATTGTGTATAGTGAATCGTGAATATCTTGAGTATAGGGAGTAGATAGTGAGTGCTGTGAGTATAGTGAGTATTGTGTATAGTGAATCGGGAATATCCTGAGTATAGTGAGTAGATAGTGAGTGCTGTGAGTATAGTGAGCCAGGGTCAGGGGAGTGACACGGTCTGGACGGTCCTCAGGGCTGTGGTGCTGTGATGGAGCTCAGATGGAGCGTGTAGACTCGACAGGAAGCTGGAGTGAACTGAGTAAGAGTTTCAGTGTTCTGTCTAAGTGACTCAAACTTTGTTTCACTACCCATGACATCACTCATGACATCACAAACTGGCCCTGCTGCTCTGTTTCCTGTCTGGGCTACTGAACATTCTGTTCCATATATGGGTTAAAGGTGAACTGAACTCCCCCAGCACTTGACCTCTGACTCCCAGATTCCCTGACCTTTCTCATATGGACAGGGAATTTAACACCTAGGGAAATAGGAAAAGCCCAGGTTTTCACCTGTGTGTGTTCCACCTGTGTAAGGAAAAAATAGATACCAGCTAATCAGATAAACAATCAGAGATAAACAGCCAGATAAACAACCAGATAAACAATCAGAGATAAACAACCAAATAAACAAACACTGATAAACATCCAGATAAACAAACACTGATAAACAGCCAGATAAACAACCAGATAAACAATCAGAGATAAACAACCAAATAAACAAACACTGATAAACATCCAGATAAACAAACACTGATAAACAGCCAGATAAACAAACACTGATAAACAGCCAGATAAACAACCAAATAAACAAACACTGATAAACAGCCAGATAAACAAACACTGATAAACATCCAGATAAACCACCAGATAAACAGCCAAATAAACAAACACTGATAAACAACCAAATAAACAAACACTGATAAACAGCCAGATAAACAAACAGAGATAAACAACCAGATAAATAAACACTGATAACAACCAGATAAACAACCAAAAAACAAACACTGATAAACAGCCAAATAAACAAACACTGATAAACAACCAAATAAACAAACACTGATAAACAACCAAATAAACAAACACTGATAAACAGCCAGATAAACAAACAGAGATAAACAACCAGATAAATAAACACTGATAACAGCCAGATAAACAACCAAATAAACAAACACTGATAAACAGTCAAATAAACAAACACTGATAAACATCCAGATAAACCACCAGATAAACAACCAAATAAACAAACACTGATAAACAACCAAATAAACAAACACTGATAAACAGCCAGATAAACAAACAGAGATAAACAACCAGATAAATAAACACTGATAAACAGCCAGATAAACAACCAATACATCTTTCATTATTTTATTGTGTGTGAGAAAGAGACAGAGAGAGAAAGAGAGAGGGAGAGAGAGAGAGAGAGAGAGAGAGGGAGAGAGAGAGGGAGAGAGAGAGAGAGAGAGAGTGAGAGATAGAAGATCGCAGAAGAGAGAGGGATATGAGATTGTGAAAGAGATATTAGAGAGACATGGAGATAACGGATGTGAGATGGTAATAGATCTATACATTGAAAGATATAGACCGTCGAGATAGAGAGAGAGATAGGGAGAGAGTGATTGTGGATAGCGAGAGAGAGAGAGAGAGAGAGAGGGTAGGAGCGAGACGTAAGATATCTAGACAGAGAGTAAAGAGAGAAGAGCATTATATTTAGCTACTGATATTGAGAGAGAGGGAGAGAGATAGTAGTAGAGAGAGAGAGGAGAGATAGATGTAATACGCTAGAAGAGGATGGTAGAGAGATGGAGAGAGAGAGACACAGAAATCAGAGAGAGTATCGAGCGTGAGATAGAGAGAGAGAGAGGAGGGAGGGAAAGAGAGAGAGGAGAGAAAGAGAGAGAGAGAGGAGGGAGGGAAAGAGAGAGAGTGAGAGAGCGAGAGAGAGAGAGAGAGGAGAGAGAGGAGAGAGAGAGAGAGAGAGAGAAGTTTCGAGAGAGAGAGAGAGAGAGGGGAAAGAAGAGAGTGTATAGAGAGGGAGAGAGAGAGAGAGGTAGGGAGAGATAGAGAGAGAGAGAGAGAGAGTAGCAGAGAGAGAGTAGGGAGAGAAAGAGAAGAAGAGAGAGAGAGAGAGAGAGCGCAGAGAGTTGACTCTCGCATGAGTGAGAGAGAGAGAGAGAGAGAGAAGGGGAGAGGGAGAGAGAGAGAGAGAGAGGGGTAGGAGAGAGAGAGAGAGGGGAGAGAGAGAGAGAGCGAGAGAGAGAGAGAGAGAGAGAGAGAGAGAGAGAGAGAGAGAGAGAGAGGGGAGAGAGAGAGAGAGCGAGAGAGAGAGAGAGAGAGAGAGAGAGAGAGAGAGAGAGAGAGAGAGAGAGGTAGAGAGAGAGAGAGAGGGGGAGAGAGAGAGAGAGAGCGAGAGAGAGGTGAGGAACGTGTACAGACGGAATCTATGTGAGTCATTAGTGTCTGTCTGTGTGTGTAAACTGACCCAAAGGAACCCGCATCACTTCCTTCTGCCTCCTGAGCTCTGACTGGCCGGACAGCAGCTGTGGGCGGAGACACACACTGGACATACTTTAGCTGGAACACAAAAAGAGGGAGGAGAAAAGAGAGAGAGGAAGAGAAATAGGAGAAGCGTGAGTGAAGAGGAGAGAGAGTGTGAAAAGGGGAGGAGAGTAAGAGCGAGAGGAGGGGAGGAGAGTAAGAGAGGAAGAGAAATAAAGAGAGGGAAGGAGTTGAAAGGAAGTTCAGTTCCTCCTGTAGAAGTTTTGAGCGACGGTGATCTCGTACAGGTAAACACTGATCTCTCTCTCTCTCTCTCTCTCTCTCTCTCTCTCTATCTCTCTCTCTCTATCTCTCTCTCTCTCTCTCTCTCTCTCTCTCTCTCTCTCTCTCTCTCTCTCTCTCTCTCTCTCTCTCTCTCTCTCTCTCTCTCTCTCTCTCTCTCTCTCTCTCTCTGTCTCTCTCTCTCTCTCTCTCTCTCTATCTATCTATCTTTCACTCTCTCTCTCTCTCTCTCTCTCTCTCTCTCCCTCTCTCTCTCTCTCTCTTTCTCTCTCTCTCTCTCTCTCCTTCTGTCTGTGTGTGTGTGATGTGTGTTGATTAATGAGTCTCAGTTGAACAGTAATATAGTGACTCTACCATACATCCTCTACTAACGGACACCTGTAGAGTAACGTACAGTAATCCGCTGTAGTCTAACACACTTCAGTGTAATCTGCTGTAATCTAACACACTTCACAGTAATCCACTGTAATCTAACACACTTCACAGTAATCCAACACACTTCAGTGTAATCCGCTGTAATCTAACACACTTCACTGTAATCTGCTGTAATCTAACACACTTCACAGTAATCCGCTGTAATCTAACACACTTCACAGTAATCCACTGTAATCTAACACACTTCACAGTAATCCACTGTAATCTAACACACTTCAGTGTAATCCGCTGTATTCTAACACACTTCAGTGTAATCCGCTGTAATTTAACACACTTCACTGTAATCCACTGTAATCTAACACACTTCAGTGTAATCCGCTGTAATCTAACACACTTCACAGTAATCCACTGTAATCTAACACACTTCAGTGTAATCCGCTGTAATCTAACACACTTCAGTGTAATCCGCTGTAATCTAACACACTTCACTGTAATCCGCTGTAATCTAACACACTTCACTGTAATCTGCTGTAATCTAACACACTTCACAGTAATCCGCTGTAATCTAACACACTTCACTGTAATCTAAATCTAACACACACTCAGGTAATCTAATCAGCTGTAATCCGCTGCTGTAATCTAACACACTTCACAGTAATCCGCTGTAATCTAACACACTTCACAGTAATCCACTGTAATATAACACACTTCACAGTAATCCACTGTAATATAACACACTTCAGTGTAATCCGCTGTAATCTAACACACTTCACAGTAATCCACTGTAATCTAACACAGAGTATACAAGTGAAATACAGTGGAGTATAAGAGGGAGATATAGTGTAGTGTGGAGTATGAGAGGGAGATATAGTGGAGCATGGAGTATACAAGTGAAATACAGTGGAGTGTGGAGTATAGGAGTGAGATACAGTGGAGTATTAGAGGGAGATATAGTGGAGTGTGGAGTATAAGAGTGAGATACAGTGGAGTATAAGAGGGAGATATAGTGGAGTGTGGAGTATAAGAGGGAGATACAGTGGAGTGTGAAGTATAAAAGGGAGATACTTTGAAGTATAAGAGTGAGATAGTGGAGTGTGGAGTATTAAAGGAAGATATAGTGGAGTGTGGAGTATTAGAGGAAGATATAGTGGAGTATTAGAGGAAGATACAGTAGAGTGTGGAATATAAGAGTGAGATATAGTGGAGTGTGGAGTATAAGAGTGAGATATAGTGGAGTGTGGAGTATTAGAGGAAGATATAGTGGAGTGTGGAGTATTAGAGGAAGATACAGTAGAGTGTGGAGTATAAGAGTGAGATATAGTGGAGTGTGGAGTATTAGAGGAAGATATAGTGACATGTGGAGTATTAGAGGAAGATATAGTGGAGTGTGGAGTGTTAGAGAAGATATAGTGGAGTGTGTAGTATTAGAGGAGGATATAGTGGAGTGTGGAGTATTAGAGGAAGATATAGTGACAAGTGGAGTATAAGAGTGAGATATAGTGGAGTGTGGAGTATTAGAGGAAGATATAGTGGAGTGTGGAGTGTTAGAGGAAGATGCAGTAAAGTGTGGAGTGTTAGAGGAAGATGCAGTAGAGTGTGGAGTATAAGAGTGAGATATAGTGGAGTGTGGAGTATTAGAGGAAGATATAGTGGAGTGTGGAGTATTAGAGGAAGATATAGTGGAGTGTGGAGTATTAGAGGAAGATATAGTGGAGTGTGGAGTGTGAGAGGAAGATATAGTGGAGTGTGGAGTGTTAGAGGAAAATACAGTAGAGTGTGGAGTATTAGAGGAGGATATAGTGGAGTGTGGAGTATAAGAGTGAGATATAGTGGAGTGTGGAGTATTAGAGGAAGATATAGTGGAGTGTTAGAGGAAGATACAGTAGAGCGTGGAGTATAAGAGTGAGATATAGTGGAGTGTGGAGTATTAGAGGAGGATGTAGTGGAGTGTGGAGTATTAGAGGAAGATATAGTGGAGTGTGGAGTATTAGAGGAAGATATAGTAAGGTGTGGAGTATTAGAGGAAGATATAGTGGAGTGTGGAGTATTAGAGGAAGATATAGTGGAGTGTGGAGTATTAGAGGAAGATATAGTGGAGTGTGGAGTATAAGAGTGAGATACAGTAGAGTGTGGAGTATTAGAGGAGGATATAGTGGAGTGTGGAGTATTAGAGGAGGATATAGTGGAGTGTGGAGTATTAGAGGAAGATATAGTGACATGTGGAGTATTAGAGGAGGATATAGTGGAGTGTGGAGTATTAGAGGAGGATATAGTGGAGTATTAGAGGAAGATATAGTGACATGTGGAGTATTAAAGGAGGATACAGTAGAGTGTGGAGTATTAGAGGAGGATATAGTGGAGTGTGGAGTATTAGAGGAGGATGTAGTGGAGTATTAGAGGAGGATATAGTGAAGTGTGGAGTATTAGAGGAAGATATAGTGACATGTGGAGTATTAAAGGAGGATATAGTGGAGTGTGGAGTATTAGAGGAGGATATAGTGGAGTGTGGAGTATTAGAGGAAGATGCAGTAGAGTGTGGAGTATAAGAGTGAGATACAGTAGAGTGTGGAGTATTAGAGGAGGATATAGTGGAGTGTGGAGTATTAGAGGAGGATATAGTGGAGTGTGGAGTATTAGAGGAAGATGCAGTAGAGTGTGGAGTATTAGAGGAGGATATAGTGGAGTGTGGAGTATTAGAGGAAGATACAGTAGAGTGTGGAGTATAAGAGTGAGATACAGTAGAGTGTGGAGTATTAGAGGAGGATATAGTGGAGTGTGGAGTATTAGAGGAAGATGCAGTAGAGTGTGGAGTATAAGAGTGAGATACAGTAGAGTGTGGAGTATTAGAGGAGGATATAGTGGAGGTTGGAGTATTAGAGGAAGATACAGTGACATGTGGAGTATAAGAGTGACTATTGTGTTCGGTTGAATTGTGGGTTTGCTATTTGCTTTATTATAGTTTGAATACTGTTTACCGTACACAGAGCCGCTGTGGTTTAACAGATCCTCAGGCAAATCAGACCTGCCAGACTGGTGTGTGTGGGTGTGTGTGTGTGTGTGTGTGTGTGTGTGTGTGTTATTGTTACCTCTCAGTGATGTCATTAGGGTGTGTAAGAGGAACACACGGTCTCCAACAGAATATGATGCAAATTGACACAGGAACGTTACACAAAATGCATGTATTGTGTGTGTGCGTGCGCGTATGCGTGCGGATGTGTGTGCGCGTGTGCATGTGCGTGCGCATGTGGATGTGTGTGTGTACGCGAGCGTGTTTCTGTGCGCGCGCGTTCCTGCGCGTGTGTGTGCACGTGTGTGTGTGTGTCTGTGTGTTGTGTTATTTTGTGTTGGTATATGTGTTAGTGTGGTAGTTTGTTATTTAGTGTGTCTTTTAATGTGTGTATGTATGTGTTATTGTGTGTACTAGTTAGTTTGTGTGTCTTACTGTTTATGCTGCACATTACTGTTTATAATACAGCAGTGAGGATAGTATTGTACTCAATGTTATATATAGTATTGTTACAGTACCCTATACTACATCAGTAAGGTATAGTACTGTTACAGTACCTTATACTACAGCAGTGAGGTATAGTACTGTTACAGTACCTTATACTACAGCAGTGAGGTATAGTACTGTTACAGTTCCCTATACTACAGTAGTGAGGTATAGTATTGTTACAGCACTCTATAGTACAGCAGTGAGGTATAGTATTGTACTCTATACTACAGTAGTGAGGTGTAGTACTGAACTCTATAATCTGTACTACAGCAGTAAGGTGTAGTATTGTACTCTATACTACAGTAGTGAGGTATAGTACTGTTACAGTTCCCTATACTACAGCAGTAAGGTATAGCATTGTTACAGCACTCTATAGTACAGCAGTGAGGTATAGTATTGTACTCTATACTACAGCAGTAAGGTTCAATTTGTACTCCATACTACAGCGTGAGGTTTAGTATTGAACTGTATAGTCTATAGTACACCAGTAAGATATAGTGTAGTACTCTATACTACAGGAGTGGTATAGTATTGTACTCTATACTACAGCAGTGAGGTTTAGCATTGTTACAGTACTCTTTACTACACCATTGAGGTATAGTATTGTACTCTATACTCTATACTATAGTAGTGAGGTATAGTATTGTACTGTATACTACAGCAGTGAGGTATGGTATTGTTATAGTACTCTATACTACAGCAGTGAGGTATAGTATTGTACTCTATACTACAGCAGTGAGGTATAGTATTGTACTGTATACTCTATACTACATCAGTGAGGTATAGTATTGTACAGTACACTACAGCAATGAGGTATAGCATTGTTAAAGCACTTTATACTACAGCAGTGAGGTATAGTATTATACTCTATACTACAGCAGTGTGGTGTAATATTGTACCCTATACTCTATACTGCACTGTACTACAAGCCATGCCTGATGACCAGACAGTCAGTCACGAAGGAGTTACTACACTTGTTCTTACTGCTCAGCTTTGTAGTGGTTTGGGCGAGTAATCCAGTAGGTACACATATTTAGTGGGTCCACCAGTCCTGTTCCAGCCCTGAGAGGAGCAGCGGGTGGAACAGTGTGTGGAAACAGCAGTGTTTGGATGTGAATGAGATGTGAATTCTTTCCTACATGCTCACTCTGAGTGGGCTCACGCTTTACGACAGTGGACATGTAATCACGTTAAATCTGTGTGTGAGTGTGTGTGTTACTGTGTGTTACTGTGTGTTACTGTGTGTGTGTGTGTGTGTGTGTGTGTGTGTGTGTTACTGTGTGTTACTGTGTGTGTGTGTGTGTGTTACTGTGTGTGTGTGTGTGTATGTTTCTGACTGTGTGTAATGTGTGTTACTGTGTGTTTGTGTGTGAGTGTGTGTGTGTGTGTTACTGTGTGTGTGTGTTACTGTGTGTGTGTGTGTATGTTTCTGACTGTGTGTGTGTGTGTGTGTGTGTGTGTGTGTTACTGTGTGTGTGTGTTACTGTGTGTTACTGTGTGTGTGTGTGTGTGTGTTACTGTGTGTGTGTGTGTGTATGTTTCTGACTGTGTGTAATGTGTGTTACTGTGTGTTTGTGTGTGAGTGTGTGTGTGTGTTACTGTGTGTGTGTGTTACTGTGTGTGTGTGTGTATGTTTCTGACTGTGTGTGTGTGTGTGTGTGTGTGTGTGTGTGTTACTGTGTGTGTGTGTTACTGTGTGTGTGGTGTGTGTTTTATATGGTAATAACAGTGTTGAGTAAATATTTGGACGGTTGGTGGTTCTGGAGGTTGAGGAGAAAGCCAGGTGTTCCAGAGCCAAGCTCTGTATCTCTGTTATCTCTCCGTACCTCCCTCTCATTCCATATCTCCAGACAGCTTGCGGACGCAGGCCAGTTCTGGTACGTTGTGGCGCTGCTGTCCTACTGTCGGCACTGGGAAACTGCATGTGGGCCAAAAGTGGCCGGTGTGTTATAACTGCAGGGGCGGCCCACATGCCTCAGACCTGTAGGTTTATAAACAGGAGCTCCTGAGTGGCGTAACAGTCTAAGCATTTGCCTCATCGTTCAGAGATCATGGGCTCTAATCCCACTAACACCGCAGCTGGTAGTCAACGAGAGGGCGGACATGGTTGGCCTCCCCTCCCAGATCCTGGTGCAGCAGTGGCAGTCCCGCCCAGCTGTAGTGGCCTGGTTTTCGTGTTAGTGGTTTTAGGTGGTGAGTCAGTTCTGACAGTGGTGGGTTAAAGGGGGCGGAGATGCAGAGCTCTACTGGGTTCTAGCACCCGCATCCGCTCTGCTCTACAGCTCTATCTCTCTCTGGATCTGCTCTGTCATCTCCATCTCTCATCAGAGCAAATCAGCTTTCAGTCACCGGTTCCAGGAAACTGTTTCTGGCCAATCGTATCAGATTCCTGTAGTATTCCCAGTAACTAATGTGACTGTGTGTAGATGTTAGAGGTGGGCGGGGCCTCAGTATTGGCGTTTAAGCTGTAGTTCGTTTATGATTAATTGATGATTTCCTCAGAAAGCCGTGTCTCCTGTGTAGTGACCTGCTGTCTGATGTGTTCAAAATGAATCAGCTGTAGTAGCGTACCTGATGTTCTACCAGCGTTCTAGATCATCTACAGAACTTCAGCATAGCACTGTAACCTGTATCACCTAAACAACATACTCAGATGCAGCATGGATGGAGTTCAGTCTAAAGGTGATGGAGTTCAGTCTAAAGGTGATGGAGTTCAACCTAAAGGTGATGGAGTTCAGTCTAAAGGTGATGGAGTTCAGTCTAAAGGTGATGGAGTTTAGTCTGAAGGTGATACAGTTCAGTCTAAAGGTGATGGAGTTCAGCCTGAAGGTGATGGAGTTCAGTCTAAAGGTGATGGAGTTCAGTCTAAAGGTGATGGAGTTCAACCTAAAGATGATGGAGTTCAGTCTGAAGGTGATACAGTTCAGTCTGAAGGTGATGGAGATCAGTCTGTAGGTGATGTAGAAGGTGATGGAGTTCAGTCTGAAGGTGATACAGTTCAGTCTGAAGGTGATGGAGTTCAGCCTGAAGGTGATGTAGTTCAGTCTGAAGGTGATGTAGATGGTGATGGAGTTCAGCCTGAAGGTGATGTAGTTCAGTCTGAAGGTGATGGAGATCAGTCTGTAGGTGATGTAGAAGGTGATGGAGTTCAGTCTGAAGGTGATACAGTTCAGTCTGAAGGTGATGGAGTTCAGCCTGAAGGTGATGTAGTTCAGTCTGAAGGTGATGTAGATGGTGATGGAGTTCAGCCTGAAGGTGATACAGTTCAGTCTGAAGGTGATGTAGAAGGTGATGGAGTTCAGTCTAAAGGTGATGAAGTTCAACCTAAAGGTGATGGAGATCAATCTGAAGGTGATACAGTTCAGTCTGAAGGTGATGGAGATCAGTTTGTAGGTGATGTAGAAGGTGATGGAGTTCAGTCTAAAGGTGATGGAGTTCAACCTAAAGATGATGGAGTTCAGTCTGAAGGTGATACAGTTCAGTCTGAAGGTGATGGAGATCAGTCTGTAGGTGATGTAGAAGGTGATGGAGTTCAGTCTGAAGGTGATGTAGAAGGTGATGGAGTTCAGCCTGAAGGTGATGTAGTTCAGTCTGAAGGTGATGTAGATGGTGATGGAGTTCAGCCTGAAGGTGATGGAGTTCAGTCTGAAGGCGATGTAGTTCAGTCTGAAGGTGATGTAGAAGGTGATGTAGTTCAGTCTAAAGGTGATGTAGAAGGTGATGTAGTTCAGTCTGACAGTGATGTAGAAGGTGATGTAGTTCAGTCTGGCGGTGATGGAGCTCAGTCTGAAGGTGATGTAGAAGGTGATGTAGTTCAGTCTGACGGTGATGTAGAAGGTGATGTAGTTCAGTCTGGCGGTGATGGAGCTCAGTCTGAAGGTGATGTAGAAGGTGATGTAGTTCAGTCTGACGGTGATGTAGAAGGTGATGTAGTTCAGTCTGGCGGTGATGTAGTTCAGTCTGAAGGTGATGTAGAAGGTGATGTAGTTCAGTCTGACGGTGATGTAGAAGGTGATGTAGTTCAGTCTGGCGGTGATGTAGAAGGTGATGTAGTTCAGTCTGGCGGTGATGTAGAAGGTGATGTAGTTCAGTCTGAAGGTGATGTAGTTCAGTCTGGCGGTGATGGAGCTCAGTCTGAAGGTGATGTAGAAGGTGATGTAGTTCAGTCTGGCGGTGATGTAGAAGGTGATGTAGTTCAGTCTGGCGGTGATGTAGAAGGTGATGTAGTTCAGTCTGAAGCTGATGTAGTTCAGTCTGGCGGTGATGGAGCTCAGTCTGAAGGTGATGTAGAAGGTGATGTAGTTCAGTCTGACGGTGATGTAGAAGGTGATGGAGTTCAGTCTGGCGGTGATGTAGAAGGTGATGTAGTTCAGTCTGGCGGTGATGTAGAAGGTGATGTAGTTCAGTCTGGCGGTGATGTAGAAGGTGATGTAGTTCAGTCTGACGGTGATGTAGAAGGTGATGTAGTTCAGTCTGGCGGTGATGGAGCTCAGTCTGAAGGTGATGTAGAAGGTGATGTAGTTCAGTCTGACGGTGATGTAGAAGGTGATGTAGTTCAGTCTGACGGTGATGTAGAAGGTGATGTAGTTCAGTCTGGCGGTGATGTAGAAGGTGATGTAGAAGGTGATGTAGTTCAGTCTGGCGGTGATGTAGAAGGTGATGTAGAAGGTGATGTAGTTCAGTCTGGCGGTGATGTAGAAGGTGATGTAGTTCAGTCTGAAGGTGATGTAGAAGGTGATGTAGTTCAGTCTGAAGGTGATGTAGAAGGTGATGTAGTTCAGTCTGACGGTGATGTAGAAGGTGATGTAGTTCAGTCTGACGGTGATGTAGAAGGTGATGTAGTTTAGTCTGGCGGTGATGTAGAAGGTGATGTAGAAGGTGATGTAGTTCAGTCTGGCGGTGATGTAGAAGGTGATGTAGTTCAGTCTGAAGGTGATGTAGAAGGTGATGTAGTTCAGTCTGGCGGTGATGTAGAAGGTGATGTAGTTCAGTCTGACGGTGATGTAGAAGGTGATGTAGTTCAGTCTGGCGGTGATGTAGAAGGTGATGTAGAAGGTGATGTAGTTCAGTCTGGCGGTGATGTAGAAGGTGATGTAGTTCAGTCTGACGGTGATGTAGAAGGTGATGTAGTTCAGTCTGGCGGTGATGTGGTCCAGGATGGCTGTCACCCTGTTTATGCTTGTGTAGGTGTCGCAGTATCAGGAACAGCTGCTCTCAGAAGCCCATCCCGAGTAACACTGTGTGTGTGTGTTCAGGATGTCGGTGTGTGTGAGGGCTCGCAGTGTGTTGGGGCATCCTGAGGGTCCGTATCGGGCTGTGGACAGCATGGAGGCTCTGACCCAGCAGAAGTTTAAGGATGTGGACACACTGGACAAACTCTTCAGGCATGCAGTGACCAACTTCAAGCAGTCGCCCTGTCTGGGGACGCGGGAAGTGCTGTCTCAGGAGAAAGAGACCCAGCCTGACGGAAAGGTCTTCCAGAAGGTAATCAATATCACTCTGCCAACCAATCAGCTGTACAGGTACCGTTACCTGGAAGAGCCAAAACATCAGGACTAGCTTCCCTCCTTAATGTCGGCTGATCAGACGGGTTTCATTAAAAATCAACATTCATTTCACACCTTCTTAATATTCTCTACCTTCCGCCCACCTGACCACCCAGAGGTGGTGCTGTCGCTGGATGCTGGGGAAGGTTTTGACCGGGTGGAGTGGGATTTTCTTTTTTACACCCTAAAACGTTACGGATTTGGCCCAAAATGTACGAATTGGATTTGAGTTATCTATTCGTCTCCGGTAGCGGCAGTTTGTACGAACAACATCTCACCTGTTTTTCCATTACAGCAAGGAACACGACAAGGGTGCTGCTCGTCACCACTACTATTCACGCTAGCTACCGAACCCTTAGCCATGGCTGTGAGAAATGACGCAAACATTGAAGGACTGGTGAGGGGGAGTCTGGAGCATAATGACCGGCTCTGATCTCTGATCCCCTTGATGGTTTTATTGGAGGCGTTTAGGTCTGTATATAAGATCAACTCAGAATCACTACCTCTAAATCAGCAGACCCGGAGAACAGCCTACAAGGCACTGCCCTTTAGAATTAACGACCAGAAATTTAAATATCTGCTCAGTATACAGCCGGATAAGTTGAGTTCAGGATTTCCCACCCACATTTTTTCAGATACTCGCAGCTTCGAAGCTTTGTGTCTGCGAACTGTTCCCGAACTGTTCTCCGCTGTCTACCACCCTCCTCTCTATCAGACATGATCCTTCAGATCCACCCTATTCTATATCTCACCTGTACGACCTCACTCCCTCAACTCACTTAAAGCTACAGTGGGAGGAGGAGTACTATATCTACTGAAGTGTGGCTAAATACCCGGGACAGGATCCATACCTCCTCTGTAGTCCTCAGACATATCATAATTCAGTTTAAGCTTGTACATCGTCTTCACGGGTCTAAAGTGAGAAAGGCTAAATTTATTCAGAATATTAACCCGAATATTAACCCGAATATTAACCCGAGTATTAACCCGAATATTAACCCGACCATAAACCCGAATATTAACCCAAATATTAATCCAAATATTAACCCGAACATAAACCCAAATATTAACCCGAATATTAACCCAAATATTAATCCAAATATTAACCCGAACATAAACCCAAATATTAACCCGAATATTAACCCGAATATTAACCCAAATATTAACCCGAATATTAACCTGAACATAAACCCGAATATTACCCAAATATTAACCCAAATATTAACCCAAATATTAACCCGAACATAAACCCGAATATTAACCTGAACATAAACCCGAATATTAATCCAAATATTACCCAAATATTAACCCGAACATAAACCCGAATATTAACCCGAATATTAATCCAAATATTAACCCAAATATAAAACCGAATATTAACCTGAATATTACCCAAATATTAACCCGAACATAAACCCGAATATTAACCCGAATATTACCAAAATATTAACCCGAATATTACCCAAATATTAACACGAGTATCAGCCCAAATATTAACCCAAATATTACCCAAATATTAACACGAGTATCAGCCCAAATATTAACCCAAATATTACCCAAATATTAACCCGAACATAAACCCAAATATTAACCCGAATATTACCCAAATATTAACCCGAACATAAACCCGAATATTAACCCGAATATTACCCAAATATTAACCCGAACATAAACCCAAATATTAACCCAAATATTACCCAAATATTAACCCGAATATTACCCAAATATTAACCCGAATATAAACCCGAATATTAACCTGAATATTAATCCAAATATTAACCTGAATATTACCCAAATATAAACCTGAATATAAACCTGAATATTAATACAAATATTAACCCGAATATTAATCCAAATATTAACCCGAATATTACCCAAATATTAACCCGAACATAAACCCGAATATTAACCCGAATATTAATCCAAATATTAACCCGAATATTACCCAAATATTAACCCGAATATTAACCCGAATATTAACCCGAATATTAACCCGAATATTAATCCAAATATTAACCCAAATATAAAACCGAATATTAACCCGAATATTACCCAAATATTAACCCGAACATAAACCCGAATATTAACCCAAATATTACCCAAATATTAACCTGAATATTAATACAAATATTAATCCAAATATTAACCCGAATATTAATCCAAATATTAACCCGAATATTACCCAAATATTAACCCAAATATTACCCAAATATAAACCTGAATATTAATACAAATATTAATACAAATATTAACCCGAATATTAATCCAAATATTAACCCGAATATTACCCAAATATTAATCCAAATATTAACCCAAAATTTAAAACGAATATTAGACAAATATTAAACAAATATTAACCCAAATACTGTATTAATCCAAATATTAACCCGTATATTAACTCAAATATTACCCAAATATTAATCCAAATATTAATCCCAATAATAATCCCAATATTACCCGAATATTAACATATATCTTATGTGTGGGGCGGTTCTTTTGTTTGATGTATCACAGAAATTCCAATAAAAAAACATCAGGACTATTTAGTAGCACAACTCGTGTGAATGAGGTCACTCTGAGGTTCTATGGATGGGTGGATGGGTGGGGTTATGGGTGGCTGGGTTGGTGGATGGGTGTTTGGATATAATTGACTGATTGGATGATTGGTTGGTTGGTTGGTTGGTTGATTGTAGCTGGTGCTGGGAGAGTACAGCTGGAAGTCATATGAGGAAGTGGAGCGCGAGGCGGAGCTGCTGGGCAGCGGTCTTGCAGCATTAGGCCAAAAGCCGAAGACCAACATGGCCATCTTCTGTGAGACGCGGGCGGAGTGGATGACCACAGCTCAGGCCTGCTTCAGACGGAACTATCCACGTAATGAACACCTACACCAAACACCAACACTCCATTACACACTATATACTTACAGTACTGCGCAACAGCCCAACACTCCATTACACACTATATACTTACAGTACTGCGCAACAGCCCAACACTCCATTACACACTATATACTTACCGTACTGCGCAACAGCCCAACACAACAACACACCAGACACCGCTCTCAGCCCCTGACCGAGACATGCCTCCACAGTGCAGTCGGAGAAACTGGTTCACCCTTCTCATCCAGATAACCCCAAACACACTCAGTGGTGTTGAGGTTCTGGACTGGGTGGTCAGTGCAGTGGTCTGAGAGCACCAGCAGCTTTCTTCTTGGATGTGTGTGTCTCCTTTACTCAGTGAGGAGCTACACCTCCTTTCAGACCTCCATAGTGTGGAGGAGTCTTCTCACAGTGGAAGGACAGACAGAAACACCTGTGGAGGTTCTCAGACCCGAAGCTTGGTGTTCTCCTCTCTCTCAGAGATGATGGTGCTGTTTACCTGATGGGGGCAGGGTTGGTGTGTCTACCAGGTCTTCCAGGTAGCTGTTAGGAGGCCCAGTGTGCTCAGTAACTTGAGCTCCAGGTTTATAAACTGACCTTCCCGTCCTCTAGGTGGCGTTCAGTCAGCACATGTGTTGGGATTTGTACCGCGGTGCTAACGCTGTGTTTGTGTGCAGTGGTGACTCTCTATGCCACTCTGGGGGAAGACGCCGTCGCTTTCGGGCTGAATCAGAGTGGGGCCACTCACCTGATCACCAGCAAAGAGCTGCTGGACACCAAGCTGAAGGTAAGTGTATACACACGACCAAGGCTGGGCTTATATACAGGACACCCACACATACCCACCTGCTCCCTGTGTGTCGCAGGCGGTGCTGCATAAGGTTCCAGGACTGAAACATGTGGTCTACGTCGACAGTGGGGCCGTGAATGCAGGAGATTACCCACAATCCCTCACCATCCACAGCTTTCAGGATGTCATAGACCTGGGAGCCAAACCTGAGAACTGTGAGTTACCATCGCACCATCAGATCAATACCCAACACCATCAGATCAATACCCAACATCTCAGATCAGTACCCAACACCATCAGATCAATATCCAACATCTCAGATCAATACCCAACATCTCAGATCAATACCCAACACCATCAGATCAATACCAATATCTCAGATCAATACCCAACACCATCAGATCAATACCCAACACCGTCAGATCAATACCCAACATCTCAGCTCAACATCCAACACCTCAAATTAATACCCAACATCTCAGATCGATACCCAACATCTCAGATCAACATTCAACACCTCAGATTAATACCCAACATCTCAGATCAACATCCAACACCTCAGATCGATACCCAACACCTCAGATCAATACCCAACATTTTAGATCAATACCCAACACCTCAGATCAATACCCAATATCTCAGATCAATACCCAACACCATCAGATCAATACCCAACACCGTCAGATCAATACCCAATATCTCAGATCAATACCCAACACTATCAGATCAATACCCAACATCTCAGATCAATACCCAACACCGTCAGATCAATACCCAACATCTCAGATCAATACCCAACACCGTCAGATCAATATCTCAGATCAATACCCAACACCATCAGATCAATACCCAACATCTCAGATCAACATCCAACACCTCAAATTAATACCCAACATCTCAGATCGATACCCAACATCTCAGCTCAACATTCAACAACTCAGATTAATACCCAACATCTCAGATCAACATCCAACACCTCAGATCGATACCCAACACCTCAGATCAATACCCAACATTTTAGATCAAGACCCAACATCTTAGATCAATACCCAACATCTCAGATCAATACCCAACACCATCAGATCAATACCCAATATCTCAGATCAATACCCAACACCATCAGATCAATACCCAACACCATCAGATCAATACCCAACATCTCAGATCAATACCCAACATCTCAGATCAATACCCAACACCATCAGATCAATACCCAATATCTCAGATCAATACCCAACACCATCAGATCAATACCCAACATCTCAGATCAATACCCAACACAGTCAGATCAATACCCAACATCTCAGATCAATACCCAACATCTCAGATCAACATCCAACACCTCAGATTAATACCCAACATCTCAGATCGATACCCAACATCTCAGATCAATACCCAACATCTTAGATCAAGACCCAGCATCTTAGATCAATACCCAACATCTCAGATCAATACCCAACATCTTAGATCAAGACTCAACATCTAAGATCAATATCCAACATCTCAGATTAATACCCAACATCTCAGATCAATACCCAACACCATCAGATCAATACCCAACACCATCAGATCAATACCCAACATCTCAGATCAATATCCAACACCATCAGATCAATACCCAACATCTCAGATCAATATCCAGCACCATCAGATTAATACAGAACATTTCAGATCAATACCCTACATTTAGATCAAGACCCAACATCTCAGATCAATACCCAACATCTTAGATCAAGACCCAACATCTCAGATCAATACCCAACATCTTAGATCAAGACCCAACATCTCAGATCAATACCCAACATCTTAGATCAAGACCCAACATCTCAGATCAATACCTAACATCTCAGATCAAGAACCAACATCTCAGATTAATACCCAACTTCTCACATCAATGCCCAACATCTCAGATCAATACCCAACATCTCAGATCAATACAGAACATTTCAGATCAACATCCAACACCTCAGATTAATACCCAACATCTCAGATCGATACCCAACATCTCAGATCAATACCCAACATCTTAGATCAAGACCCAGCATCTTAGATCAATACCCAACATCTCAGATCAATACCCAACATCTTAGATCAAGACTCAACATCTAAGATCAATATCCAACATATCAGATTAATACCCAACATCTCAGATCAATACCCAACACCATCAGATCAATACCCAACACCATCAGATCAATACCCAACATCTCAGATCAATACCCAACATCTTAGATCAAGACTCAACATCTAAGATCAATATCCAACATCTCAGATTAATACCCAACATCTCAGATCAATACCCAACACCATCAGATCAATACCCAACACCATCAGATCAATACCCAACATCTCAGATCAATATCCAACACCATCAGATCAATACCCAACATCTCAGATCAATATCCAGCACCATCAGATTAATACAGAACATTTCAGATCAATACCCTACATTTAGATCAAGACCCAACATCTCAGATCAATACCCAACATCTTAGATCAAGACCCAACATCTCAGATCAATACCCAACATCTTAGATCAAGACCCAACATCTCAGATCAATACCTAACATCTCAGATCAAGAACCAACATCTCAGATTAATACCCAACTTCTCACATCAATGCCCAACATTTCAGATCAATACCCAACATCTCAGATCAATACCCAACATCTCAGATCAATACAGAACATTTCAGATCAATAATCAACACGTCAGATCAATACCCAACTTCTCAGATCAATACCCAACATCTCACATCAATACCCAACATCTCAGATCAAGAACCAACATCTCAGATTAATACCCAACTTCTCACATCAATGCCCAACATTTCAGATCAATACCCAACATCTCACATCAATGCCCAAACTCTCAGATCAATACTCAACATCTCAGATCAATACCCAACACCATCAGATCAATACCCAACATCTCAGATCAATACCCAACACCATCAGATCAATACCCAACATCTCAGATCAATACCCAACATCTCAGATTAATACAGAACATCTCAGATTAATACCCAACATCTCAGTTCAAAACCCAACATCTCAGATCAATACCCAACATCTCAGATCAATACAGAACATTTCAGATCAATAATCAACACGTCAGATCAATACCCAACATCTCAGATCAATACCCAACATCTCACATCAATGCCCAAAACATCAGATCAATATTCAACATCTAAGATCAATACCCAACATCTCAGATTAATACAGAACACCTCAGATCAATACCCAACATCTCAGATCAATACTCAACATCTCAGATTAATACAGAACATCTCAGATTAATACCCACATCTCAGATCCATACCCAACATCTCAGATCAATACCCAACATCTCAGATCAATATCCAACATCTCAGATTAATACCCAACATCTCAGTTCAATACCCAACATCTCAGTTCAAAACCCAACATCTCAGATCAATACCCAACATCTTAGATCAAGACCCAACATCTCAGATCAATACCTAACATCTCAGATCAAGAACCAACATCTCAGATTAATACCCAACTTCTCACATCAATGCCCAACATTTCAGATCAATACCCAACATCTCAGATCAATACCCAACATCTCAGATCAATACAGAACATTTCAGATCAATAATCAACACGTCAGATCAATACCCAACATCTCAGATCAATACCCAACATCTCACATCAATACCCAACATCTCAGATCAAGAACCAACATCTCAGATTAATACCCAACTTCTCACATCAATGCCCAACATTTCAGATCAATACCCAACATCTCACATCAAGGCCCAAACTCTCAGATCAATACTCAACATCTCAGATCAATACCCAACACCATCAGATCAATACCCAACATCTCAGATCAATACCCAACACCATCAGATCAATACCCAACATCTCAGATCAATACCCAACATCTCAGATTAATACAGAACATCTCAGATTAATACCCAACATCTCAGTTCAAAACCCAACATCTCAGATCAATACCCAACATCTCAGATCAATACAGAACATTTCAGATCAATAATCAACACGTCAGATCAATACCCAACATCTCAGATCAATACCCAACATCTCACATCAATAATCAACACGTCAGATCAATACCCAACATCTCAGATCAATACCCAACATCTCACATCAATGCCCAAAACATCAGATCAATATTCAACATCTAAGATCAATACCCAACATCTCAGATTAATACAGAACACCTCAGATCAATACCCAACATCTCAGATCAATACTCAACATCTCAGATTAATACAGAACATCTCAGATTAATACCCACATCTCAGATCCATACCCAACATCTCAGATCAATACCCAACATCTCAGATCAATATCCAACATCTCAGATTAATACCCAACATCTCAGTTCAAAACCCAACATCTCAGATCAATACCCAACATCTCAGATCAATACAGAACATTTCAGATCAATACCCAACATCTCAGATCAATACAGAACACCTCAGATCAATACCCAACATCTCAGATTAATAATCAACACATCAGATCAATACCCAACATCTCAGATCAATACAGAACATCTCAGATCAATACCCAACATCTCAGATTAATAATCAACACCTCAGATCAATACAGAACATCTCAGATCAATACCCAACATCTCAGATTAGTACCCAACATCTCACATCAATGCCCAACATCTCAGATTAATAATCAACACGTCAGATCAATACCCAACATCTCAGATCAAAACCCAACATTTCAGATCAATAATCAACACATCAGATCAATACCCAACATCTCACATCAATACCCAACATCTCAGATCAATACCCAACATCTCACATCAATGCCCAACATCTCAGATCAATACCCAACATCTCACATCAATGCCCAACATCTCAGATTAACAATCAACACGTCAGATCAATATTCAACATCTCAGATCAATACCCAACATCTCAGATCAATACCCAACATCTCAGATCAATACCCAACATCTCAGATTAAAACCCAACATCTCAGATTAATACAGAACATCTCAGATTAATACCCAACATCTCAGATTAATACAGAACATCTCAGATCAATACCCAACATCTCAGATCAATACCCAACATCTCAGATTAATACAGAACACCTCAGATCAATACCCAACATCTCAGATCAATACCCAACATCTCAGATTAACAATCAACACGTCAGATCAATATTCAACATCTCAGATCAATACCCAACATCTCAGATTAATACAGAACATCTCAGATTAATACTCACATCTCAGATCAATACCCAACATCTCAGATTAATACAGAACATCTCAGATTAATACCCAACATCTCAGATCAATACCCAACATCTCAGATCAATACCCAACATCTCAGATTAATACAGAACACCTCAGATCAATACCCAACATCTCAGATTAATACAGAACACCTCAGATCAATACCCAACATCTCAGATCAATACCCAACATCTCAGATTAACAATCAACACGTCAGATCAATATTCAACATCTCAGATCAATACAGAACATCTCAGATTAATACAGAACATCTCAGATTAATACCCACATCTCAGATCCATACCCAACATCTCAGATCAAAACCCAACATCTCAGATCAATACCCAACATCTCAGATTAATACAGAACATCTCAGATCAATACCCAACATCTCAGATTAATACAGAACACCTCAGATCAATACCCAACATCTCAGATTAATAATCAACACCTCAGATCAATACCCAACATCTCAGATCAATACCCAACATCTCAGATCAATACCCAACATTTCAGATCAATAATCAACATCTCACATCAATGCCCAACATCTCAGATTAACAATCAACACGTCAGATCAATATTCAACATCTCAGATCAATACCCAACATCTCAGATCAATACCCAACATCGCAGATCAATACCCAACATCTCAGATTAATACAGAACATCTCACATTAATACCCAACATCTCAGATCAATACAGAACATCTCAGATCAATACCCAACATCTCAGATTAATACAGAACACCTCAGATCAATACCCAACATCTCAGATCAATACCCAACATCTCAGATTAATACAGAACATCTCAGATCAATACAGAACATCTCAGATCAATACCCAACATCTCAGATTAATACAGAACACCTCAAATCAATACCCAACATCTCAGATTAATACAGAACATCTCAGATTAATACCCACATCTCAGATCCATACCCAACATCTCAGATCAATACCCAACATCTCAGATCAATATCCAACGTCTCAGATCAATACCCAACATCTCAGATTAATACAGAACATCTCAGATTAATACCCAACATCTCAGATCAATACAGAACATCTCAGATCAATACCCAACATCTCAGATTAATACAGAACACCTCAGATCAATACCCAACACGTCAGATCAATAATAACACCTCAGATCAATACAGAGCATCTCAGATCAATACCCAACATCTCAGATTAATAATAAACACGTCAGATCAATACAGAACATCTCAGATTAAAACCCAACATCTTAGATCAATATCCAACATCTCAGATCAATACCCAACATCTCAAATCAATACCCAACATCTCAGATGAATAATCAACACCTCAGATCAAAACCCAACATCTCAGATTAATAATCAACATGGCAGATCAATACCCAACATCCCAGTTCAAAACCCATAATCTCAAATCAATACCCAACATCTCAGATCAATACAGAACATCACAGATTAATAATCAACACCTCAGATCAATACAGAACATCTAAAATCAATACCCAACATCTCAGATCAGAAACCAACATCTCAGATCAATACCCAACATCACAGATTAATTATCAACACCTTAGATCAATACCCAACATCTCAGATTAACAATCAACACGTCAGATCAATATTCAACATCTCAGATCAATACCCAACATCGCAGATCAAAACCCAACATCTCAGATTAATACAGAACATCTCAGATTAATACCCACATCTCAGATCCATACCCAACATCTCAGATCAATACAGAACATCTTAGATTAATACCCAACATCTCAGATCAATACCCAACATCTCAGATCAATACCCAACATCTCAGATCAATACAGAACATCTTAGATTAATACCCAACATCTCAGATCAATACAGAACATCTCAGATCAAAACCCAACATCTCAGATTAATACAGAACATCTCAGATTAATACCCAACATCTCAGATTAATACAGAACACCTCAGATCAATACCCAACACCTCAGATCAATACCCAACATCTCAGATCAATACCCAACATCTCAGATCAATACTCAACATCTCAGATTAATACAGAACATCTCAGATTAATACCCACATCTCAGATCAATACCCAACATCTCAGATCAATACCCAACATCTCAGATTAATACCCAACATCTCACATCAATACCCAACATCTCAGGTTAATACCCAACATCTCATTTTAATACCCAACATCTCAGATCAATACTCAACATATCAGATTAATACCCAACATCTCAGATTAATACAGAACATCTCAGATCAATACAGAACATCTCAGATCAATACCCAACATCTCAGATTAATACAGAACACCTCAGATCAATACCCAACACGTCAGATCAATAATAACACCTCAGATCAATACAGAGCATCTCAGATCAATACCCAACATCTCAGATCAATACCCAACATCTCAGATTAATAATAAACACGTCAGATCAATACAGAACATCTCAGATTAAAACCCAACATCTTAGATCAATACCCAACATCTCAGATTAATACAGAACATCTCAGATTAATACCCACATCTCAGATCCATACCCAACATCTCAGATCAATACCCAACATCTCAGATCAATATCCAACGTCTCAGATCAATACCCAACATCTCAGATTAATACAGAACATCTCAGATTAATACCCAACATCTCAGATCAGTACAGAACATCTCAGATCAATACCCAACATTTCAGATTAATACAGAACACCTCAGATTAATACCCAACACGTCAGATCAATAATAACACCTCAGATCAATACAGAGCATCTCAGATCAATACCCAACATCTCAGATCAATACCCAACATCTCAGATTAATAATAAACACGTCAGATCAATACAGAACATCTCAGATTAAAACCCAACATCTTAGATCAATATCCAACATCTCAGATCAATACCCAACATCTCAAATCAATACCCAACATCTCAGATGAATAATCAACACCTCAGATCAAAACCCAACATCTCAGATTAATAATCAACATGGCAGATCAATACCCAACATCTCAGTTCAAAACCCATCATCTCAAATCAATACCCAACATCTCAGATCAATACAGAACATCACAGATTAATAATCAACATCTCAGATCAATACAGAACATCACAGATTAATAATCAACATCTCAGATCAATACAGAACATCACAGATTAATAATCAACACCTCAGATCAATACAGAACATCTAAGATCAATACCCAACATCTCAGATCAGAACCCAACATCTCAGATCAATACCCAACATCTCAGATCAGAACCCAACATCTCAGATCAGAACCCAACATCTCAGATTAATAATCAACACCTCAGATCAATACAGAGCATCTCAGATCAATACTCAACATCTCAGATCAGAAACCAACATCTCAGATTAATTATCAACACCTTAGATCAATAGCCAGTCAGTCAGTTCAGTTCAGAGGTGGTCAGTTCAGTCCAGTGGTGGTCAGTTCAGTCCAGTGGTGGTCAGGTCAGTTCAGTCCAGTGGGAGTCAGTTCAGTCCAGTGGTGGTCAGTTCAGTTCAGAGGTGGTCAGTTCAGTTCAGTGGTGGTCAGGTCAGTTCAGTCCAGTGGGAGTCAGTTCAGTTCAGTGGTGGTCAGTTCAGTTCAGAGGTGGTCAGGTCAGTTCATAGGTGGTCAGTTCAGTCCAGTGGTGGTCAGTTCAGTCCAGTGGTGGTCAGGTCAGTTCAGTCCAGTGGGAGTCAGTTCAGTCCAGTGGTGGTCAGTTCAGTTCAGAGGTGGTCAGTTCAGTTCAGTTGTGGTCAGTTCAGTTCAGAGGTGGTCAGTTCAGTCCAGTGGTGGTCAGGTCAGTTCAGAGGTGGTCAGGTCAGTTCAGTCCAGTGGTAGTCAGTTCAGTCCAGTGGTGGTCAGGTCAGTTCAGTCCAGTGGGAGTCAGTTCAGTCCAGTGGTGGTCAGGTCAGTTCAGTCCAGTGGGAGTCAGTTCAGTCCAGTGGTGGTCAGGTCAGTTCAGTCCAGTGGTGGTCAGTTCAGTCCAGAGGTGGTCAGTTCAGTTCAGAGGTGGTCAGTTCAGTCCAGTGGGAGTCAGTTCAGTTCAGAGGTGGTCAGTTCAGTCCAGTGGGAGTCAGTTCAGTCCAGTGGGGGTCAGATCAGTTTAGAGGTGGTCAGTTCAATCCAGTGATGTCCAGTTCAGTCCAGTAGGAGTCAGTTCAGCTTAGAGGCGGTCAGTTCAGACCAGTGGTGGTCAGTTCAGTCCAGTAGGGGTCAGTTTAGCCTAAAGGTGGTCAGTTCAGTTCAGAGGTGGTCAGTTCAGTCCAGTGGTGGTCAGTTCAGCTTAGAGGTGGTCAGTTCCGTCCAGTGGTGGTCAGTTCAGCTTAGAGGCGGTCAGTTCAGTCCAGTGGTGGTCAGTTCAGTCCAGTGGTGGTCAGTTCAGCTTAGAGGTGGTCAGTTCCGTCCAGTGGTGGTCAGTTCAGCTTAGAGGTGGTCAGTTCCGTCCAGTGGTGGTCAGTTCAGCTTAGAGGTGGTCAGTTCAGTTCAGAGGTGGTCAGTTCAGTCCAGTGGTGGTCAGTTCAGCTTAGAGGTGGTCAGTTCCGTCCAGTGGTGGTCAGTTCAGCTTAGAGGCGGTCAGTTCAGTCCAGTGATGTTCAGTTCACAGCACTCAGCATCAGGATTTCTGATTCGTCCCACCAGAAAGTTGTTCTAAATGGTCATTCAATGTCGTCTCCTGCTCCTCCTCACTCTCTCTCTTTCTCTCCCTCTGTCTCTTTCTTTCTCTCTCTCTCTCTCTCTCTCTCTCTCTCTCTCTCTTTCTCTCTCTCTCTCTCTCCACCC